>JAOVVE010585303.1:0-11128 GCA_028565655.1 Hoplisoma axelrodi | reverse complement strand
CACGTCATTATTTCGACTTACTAAGTCGAGAGATGTATTTAAAACATGTTTCTGGATTAACCAGTGACTTCTTGGAACAGACAAGATGACAACTGAGAACAGATTGGTAACTCCAGGAGAGTCAGCTGACAGCACGGAAAGATGGTAATCTGGGCAAGTCAGGCTAGCAACCCATCTTGCATCCTTCGTGAGAAGGAAACCAATCCAAACTATGAGTAACCGTTCAGAGATATACCCCCAGGGGATCCCTAGAGGAAGAGTGGATGAGTCATTATTTTTACTTATTAAGTCATTACTTTGACTTACTAAATCATTTCTTTGACTTACTGAGTCATTATTTCGACTTACTGTCATTATTTCGTCTTACTGAATCATTATTTTGAGATACTAAGTCATTATTTCGATATACTTAGTCATTGTTTTGACTTTCTAAGTCATTGTTTTGACATTCTAAGTCATTGTTTTGAGATAACAAATCATTATTTCCACTTACTAAGTCATAAGTTTTAAAATCCTAATTATTAGATATTCAGGCATTATTATGATTTAAATGAGTGATTATTTACAATAACCAAGTCATTTTTTTACTTACTAAGTAATTAACTTCACTTAATGTCATTATTTCAAATTACTGTCATTGTTTCGACTTACTAAGTCATTATTTTGAGATAGTAAGTCATTATTTTGAGATATTAAGTCATTATTTCAAGATACTTAGTCATATTTTTTACTTCCTAAGTCATTATTTCGACTTACTAAGTCATTATTTTGTACTACTAAGTCATTATTTCAAGATACTGTCATTTATTCGACTTACACTAAGTCATTATTTCGAGATTCTAAGTCATTATTTCGACTTACTAAGTCATTATTTTGAGATAATAAGTCATTATTTTAAGATAGCAAGTCATTATTTTGATTCACTATGTCATTATTTTGAGACACTGGGTCATTTTTTTGAGATAGTAATTTATTTTATACTCGGTCATTATTTCGAGTTAAGGGCGGCACGGTGGCTTAGTGGGTAGCACGTCACCTCTCAGGGTTTGAAGTTCCCAGTTCTAACCCTAATTTGGGTGGAGTTTCCATGTTCTCCCCACGTCTGCATGGGTTTCCTCCGAGAACTTCGGTTTCCTCACACATTCCAAAAAAAAACATGGACCTTAGGTAAATCGACTGCTCTAAAAATTGCCCCATGTAGTCTGTGTGTGTGAGTGAGTGTGTGAGTGTGTCCAGCGATGGATTGGCGACCTGTCCTGGATTTGTCTGCCCAGCGCCCAAGTCATTCTCCCCTGGGTGGGCATGGGGAATCCCACCACGACCCTAGATAGGATTAAGCAGAAGGTAATGGATGCATGGATTATTTTGAGTTACTAAGTCATTATTTTGAGATACTAACACATTATTTTGAGATAGCAAGTCATTATTTTGATTAACTAAGTCATTATTTTTAGATACTAGGTGATTATTTCGAGATCCTGTAATTTTTTTTTTATTCTCGGTCATTATTTAGACTTATTAAGTCAGTTCGAGATTGTCATTATTTTGACTTACTAAGTCATTACTTCGACTTACTAAAAGGTTTCGAGATACTAAGTCATAATTCTGAGATTCTAAGTCATTATTTTAGGATATTAAGTCATAATTTATGGATACTAAGTCATTTTTTTAAGATAGTAAATCATTATTTCCACTTACTGTCATTATTTTAAGATACTTATCATTATTTTGAGATAATAAGTCATCATTTCGACTTACTAAGTCAATATTTCGACTTATGAAGTCATTATTTTGAGATACTGTCATTTTTTCGACTTACTAAGTCATTATTTTGACTTACTAAGACGTTATTTTGAGAAACTACTGCATTATTTCGACCTACTAAGTCATTGCGATAATAAGGCATTACTTTGATCCCCAACAGGACGGACCTACAGATAATGACCCACGCAAACGACAAGACGATGATAAATTATATGTGCATCTGCGGAAAAATATGCAAGAATCCACAGGGCCTTAAAATTCACCACGCCATACTAAAATGTTTGGACAAAGTCAAACAGTTGCAACGCACTGGACCAGTTCCTGGTGAGACGCAGGAGGAGCAGGGCCAGGACTCACCTCTCAAAGCCCAGCACCTCCACCCACCTGTTCCCCAAAATCCATGCACAGTAGTTCGTCAGGGGATCAGATGGCCCCCAGCAACTAGCAAGATCATGTGGCAGCAATACGACAATGACGTTTGCGAAATTGTCCAAACAAGAGCTAAGGGTGACCTTGACAGACAGTTGCACACAATGACGACCATTATTGTTAGCTATGCATTAGAGAGACTTAACCATACTGAGACAGGGAACCGCAGGAAGCCTTACAGTAAGAATCGCAGAACCACCAAGATCCAGCAGCTGCCCCAAGAACTGAGGTCCCTTAAAAAGCAGCACAAGACTGCCTGAGACAGAGACACGGCAGGCCCTGACAGAGTTGCGAGGAATTTTGCAATGATAAGTCCAGCCCCGCCAACTACAGAGTTTGATATAAAAGAGCCTAGCTGGAGGGCGGTCCAGGAAGCTGTAAAGGCGGCAAGGTCAGCCTCAGCCCCTGGACCCAGTGGGGTACTATAAAATGTTTACAAACTCTGTCTGAATCTCCTGCAGCAGTTATGGAAGATCCTAAAAGTAGTCTGGCGTCGAGAAAGAGATGCAAACCAGTTAAGATGGGCTGAGGGCGTGTGGATCCCCAAGGAGGAGAACTCTAAAGAACTGGGTCAGTTTTGTACCATCTCACTGCTTCTACCCAGAGTGCTGTGGCCCCTACTTCTGAATGACGTCCCAATGTAAACAGTGGAGGCCCTGAAGTAGAAGATCAGCATTTACCTGCATCAGTGGTTTGGCTTGTCAAGGAGTCCAAGCAGTGCTGCCCTTTATGTGATTACCAATCCTCTACAGCTACCCTTTAGTGGCCTCACAGAAGGGTTTGTGTTGACACAGACAGGAGAGACTATGCTTTATAGGGATTCCAGGGAGCCCAAGGTGGCAACAGCTGGCATAGAAGTCCACACAGGCAGAAAGTAAAGTGTGGCCAGAGACTTACAGGCAGCAGAAGCACGGCTCGGACAGAAGGCCCTTGTGGGGACAGTGGCAAGCGGGCACGCAGGCCTGGGAAACTTTCCATGTAGCAAGGTAGACAGTGCCAAAGGAAAGGAGCGACAACATCTCCTCCAAGTGGAAGTGTGTGCTGAGGTAGAGAAGATGCGAACCAGCAAGGTGATGGGACTGAGCCACTAGGGTGCAGGGAGCAGATGGGAGAAGACGGTACAGCGCAAAATCTCACGGCCAGATCTTTGGGGATCACTTTGCCAAGCTGAGCAAATGGCACACATGGAGCAACACTGAGACACCTTCCTTGTCACTGTGATGGAAGAGGATCGCTTCAACATCTCCTCAGCAGCTGCCCTAAAGCTTTGGCCAATGATCGCTACCATTGGCGCCATGACCAGATGCTCAGGGCAGTTGCAGAAGTAGTCACAACAGCGATTCACAAACACTGCTTAAGAAAGAGCAACATTGCGTTTCTGAGGGCTTCAGAGAAGACCCATGTGTGGTTACAGAACAAATCAGGTTTGCTGTCGACAGCACCACATTGGAAGCTAAGAGTGGACCTAGAAAGACAACTTAAGGTCCCTGAACACATCGCCCAGACAAGATTGCGACCAGACTTAATTATCCACTCCGATGCTATCAAGCTCATGTGGGAGCTCACTGTGCCATGGGAGGAGCATATTGTGGAGGCACATGAAAAAAAGCTGGTTAAATACCTAGACCTGGTGATGAAGTACAGAAGTCGGGGCTCGTGGGTCCACAGTAAACCTTTCGAAGTGGGTTGCTGGGGGTTTGCTAAACGATCATTTTGAAACTGTCTGATGTTGAAAGGGCCGAAACCCCCAATGACCCCAGGAATATCACTGATGATGCTTGCCAGCGTATCCTAAAGATGTATTCAAAACAGTCATTATTTCAAAATACTAAGTCCATATTTCAACTTACTAAGTCATTATTTTAATATACTGGGTCATTATTTTAATGTACTAGGTCATTATTTTTACATACAAGGTCATTATTTTGAGATGCTATATTAAATTATCATTTTAATATACTAGGTCATTATTTTAACATAGAAGGTCATTATTTTGAGATACTAAGTCAATATCTCGACTTACTCAGGCATTATTTCGACTTTCTAGGTAATTATTTCAAGAACATTAATAATGATCGTTAAGCCATTATTTCGACTTAGTAAGTCATTATTTTGACTTAGTGACTTTTCATCTAAAGTGAAAAAAAAGCAAAGAATAAAGAGTTTATTGAAACTAACTAAACCATCATTATTTTGCGATACTAAGACATTTTTTCTACTTATGAAGTCATTATTTAGAATAACTGTCTTTTTTTAACTTACTAAGTAATTATTTTGACTTAATAAGTCATTATTTCAAATTACTGCCATTGTTTCGACTTACTAAGTAATTATTTTGAGATAATAGGTCATTATTTTGAGATACTAAGTGATTGTCTTTGACTTACTGAGTCATTATTTTGAGATACTAAGTCATTATTTCGACTTATTAAGTCATTATTTCCAGATACTAAGTCTTTTATTCGACTTACACTAAGTAATTTTTTCGAATTACTATGTCATTATTTCGAGATACTAAGTCATTATTTTGACTTACTAAGTCATTATATCGAGATAATAAATCCTAACTTCCAATTACTAAGTCATTATTTTAAGATACTAATCATTATTTTGTGATGCTAAGTCATTATTTCAATTTACTAGGTCATTATTTCAGGATACAAAATCCTTTTTCCTCTTTCTAAGTCATTATTTTGAAATACAAAGTCATTATTTTGACTAACTGTCAATTTTTTTTACTAACTAAGTAATTATTTTGAGATAAGTCATTATTTCGACTTACTAAGTCATTATTTTGAGATACATAATCATTATTTCCACTTTCTGTCATTACTTTGAGATACTTAGATTATTTTTAGATATTTATTCGACCTACAAAAACATTATTTCGAATAGGTAAGTCATTATTTTGACTTACTAAGTCATTACTTTGGCGTAATAAGTAATCTCTTTGACTTACTTAGTCATTATTTCGACTTACTGAATCATTATTTTGAGATACCACAGCAAACCTATCGAAGTGGGCTGCTGGGGGTTTGCTGGACGATCAATCTGAAATTGTCTGATGTTGAAAGGGCCGAAAACCCCAATGACCACAAGAACCTCACTGATGATGCTTGTTAGCGTATCCTAAAGATGTATTCAAAACAGTCATTATTTCAAAATACTAAGTCCATATTTCGACTTACTAAGTCATTATTTTAATATACTAGGTCATTATTTTAATATACTAGATCATTATTTTAATATTTTAGGTCATTATTATGAGATACTATATTAAATTATTATTTTAATATACTAGGTCATTATTTTAACATATTAGGTCATTATTTTGAGATACTCAAGCATTATTTTGACTTTCTAGGTAAATATTTCAAGAACATTAATAATGATCGTTAAGCCATTATTTCGACTCAGTAAGTCATTATTTTGAATTAGTGACTTTTCATCTAAAGTGAAAAGAAAAGCAAAGAATAGTTTATTGAAACAAAGCAGGTAGTTGTGAATTTACAATAGAGCGCTAAATATACAATAGTATTAACTATAAGGTTTTATTGTTTAAATTTTGAATGAACATTGAAATGTAAACAAACCTAATCTAAAGTGAAAAAGCAGAGTGCTTTAGTTACATACTGTTAACTAAAAGGTGGTACTGTTTACATTTAGGATAAACATTAAACTGTAAAAAAAAAACTCATCTTAAGTGAAAAGCAGAGCGCTTTAGTTACATACTGTTAACTAAAAGGTGGTACTGTTTACATTTAGGATAAACATTGAATTGTAAACAAACTTCATCTAAAGTGAAAAAGCAGAGTGCTTTAGTTACATACTGTAAACTAAAATGTGGTACTGTTTACATTCAGGATTAACATTGAAATGTAAAGAAATCTCATCTAAAGTGAAACAGCAGAGTGCTTTAGATACATACTGTTAAAAAAAAGGTGGTACTGTTTACATTTAGGATGAACATTGAAATTTAAACAAAGCTCATCAAAAGTTAAAAAGCAGAGTGCTTTATTTACATACTGTTAACTATAGGGTGGTACGCTTTACAGTTTCGATAAACATTGAAATGTAAACAAACCACATCTAAAGTGAAAAAGCAGAGCGCTTTAGGTACATACTGTAAACTAAAATTTGGTACTGTTTACATTTAGGTTTACCATTGAAATGTAAACAAACGTCATCTAAAATGAAAAAACAGAGCGCTTTAGTAACATACTGTTAACTAAAACGTGATACAGTTTACATTTAGGATTAACATTGAAATGTAAACAAACCTCATCTCAAGTTAAAAAGCAGAGTGCTTTAGTTACATGCTGTAAACTAAAATGTGGTACTGTTTATATTCAGGATTAACATTGCAATGTAAAGAAATCTCATTTAAAGTGAAAAAGCAGAGTGCTTTAGTTACATACTGTTAAATGAAAGGTGGCACTGTTTACATTTAGGATAAACATTAAAATTTAATACAAGCTTATCTAAAGGGAAAAAGCAGAGTGCTTAATTTACATACTCTTAACTATAAGGTGGTACTGTTTACATTTAGGATAAACATTGAAATGTAAACAAACGTCAACTAAAGTAAAAAAGCAGAGTGCTTTAGTTACATACTGTAAACTAAAATGTGGTACTGTTTACATTCAGGATTAACATTGAAATGTAAACAAATCTTATCTACAGTGAAAAAGCAGAGTGCTTTAGTTACATACTGGTAAACAAAAAGTGGCACTGTTTACATTTAGGATAAACATTAAAATTTAAACCAAGCTCATCAAAAGTGAAAAAGCAGAGTGCTTTTAACTATGAGGTGGTACTCTTTACATTTTCGATAAACATTGAAATGTAAACAAACCACATTGAAAGTGAAAAAGCAGAGCGCTTTAGGTACATACTTTAAAATAAAATTTGGTACGGTTTACATTCAAGATTAACATTGAAATGTAAACAAACTTCACCCAAATTGAAAACGCGAACAGCTTTGGTTACATTCAAGTTTGAACTTTTCACAATTAGGATAAACCTCATCTAAAGTGAAAAAAGAAGCAAAGAATAAAAAGTTTGGTAAAACGAAGCAGAGCACTGTAATTACAATACTATTAAGGTCGTTTTGTTTTTATTTTGAATGAACATTGAAATGTCAACAAACCTATTTTAAAGTGAAAAAGCAGAGTGCTTTAGTTACATACTGTAAACTAAAATGTGGTACTGTTTATATTCAGGATGAACATTGAAATGTAAAGAAATCTCATCTAAAGTAAAAAAGCAGAGTGCTTTAGTTACATACTGGTAAATAAAAAATGGCACTGGTAGGATAAACATTGAAATTTAAACCAAGCTCATCTAAAGTGAAAAAGAAGAGTGCTTAAGTTACATATTCTTAACTATAAGGTGGTACTGTTTACATTAAGGATAAACATTGAAATGTAAACAAACGTCAACTAAAGAGAAAAAGCAGAGTGCTTTATTTACATACTGTAAACTAAAATGTGGTACTGTTTACATTCAGGATTAAAATTGAAATGTAAACAAATCTCATCTACAGTGAAGAAGCAGAGTGCTTATTTACATACTGTTAACTATAATGTGGTACTGTTTACATTTACGATAAACATTGAAATATAAAAAAAACCTCATCTAAAGTGAAAAAGCAGAGCGCTTTAGTTACATACTGTAAACTAAAATGTTGTACTGTTTACATTCAGGATTAACATTGAAATGTAAACAAAGCTCATCCAAAGTAAAAAAACAAAGAGCTTTAATTACATACAAGGTTGAACTTTTTACATTTAGGATAAACAAGGAAATGTAAACAAATCTCATCCAAAGTGAAAAAGCAAAGAGCTTTAGTTACATACGTACAAGGTTGAACTTTTTACATTTAGGATAAATGTTGAAATTTTAACAAAGCTCATCTAAAGTGAAAAAGCAAAGTGCTTTAGAGTTTACATACTGTTAACTAAAAGGTGTTACTATTTACATTTAGGATTAACATTGGAATGTAAACAAACCTCATCTAAAGTGACAAATAAAGCAAAGAATGAAAAATTATTAAAACTAAGCAGAGCACTATAGTTACAATTCTATCAACTACAAGGTTGTATTTTTTTTTTTAATGAACATTGAATTGTAAACAAACCTTATATAAAGTGAAAAAGCAGAGAACTTTAGTTACATACTGTTTGACTACCAGGTTGATGGATCTGCATTTAGCCATTCGGTGAAAGGAAAGAAGTAGAAATTGCTCTTTCTTTTTTCCGGTGGAGGAATTTGGCCTCTCCAGTTTTCCACTTCATCTCCATCTGTTGGAGGAAAGTTTGTTGCAGCATCAGATCCCACATAAGGCTGAGCATTCATTTTTGTCTTGCCTGTGGGCAGTCATTTTTGCTGGATTGGCTTCTTGTGGCTGTCGCTGATTCCAATGTTTCCTCATTGTTCTTTTTTTCATGTGCTGCAGCAATCCACGTTTCGATCAATGAAGGAAAGATTGTGAGCAATGAAGTAATCAACTCGAACAGGCAAGTTTTAATGTTTGAAAAAGCCATGTTTTTTTTTTTTAATTCAGATTCACCAGTGACTGAGCTTGCTGTGATGCTGGTGCTGTGGAAAATAGGGACCATTATTATTTTCCAGAGTGACAAGTAACTTGCAAGCCTTATTATGGGGGAATGATCTCAGGGAGGAAGTGGATATTATCTCTGTTCCCATTAGCTGCAGCAAGTGACCTGCTCTCCTCCCATATTTTTGTCAAAAGGTCTCGGAGTTCAGTTGGGATGTCTCACATAGATTCACCTGATTTGTTTCCACTGTCTCTTTATCTGGGAAGATGATTGAGCCTTCGGCTTTTTGATCTTTTTAGATACTTTCGCATCTTTCTGATGTGAGAGAAACTCTGTCACCCTCCGCCTCACTGAGTGCCACAACAAAAATGTCATGTAATGCTGTTTTGCATGGTCCAAGCATTGTGACTTAAGAAGCTTTGCTAATGACCTGACAAAGAAATTTTTTACACTGTGTGATTTATTTTTCAGGCACTGGCAGATCATATTGATGCATTGCACAACATCAACCCTAACAAAACTAGGGAAGAGTCTTGCTAATTGGTTCCCAAGTAAGACACAAAAGCATTCTTTTATGTAGGACTTCAGATCATGATGTGGAGTAAAAGCATCCACAAGAGCTCCAAGAATGGCCAGAGAGAAATCACTCACAGCCTTCTTTAATATACTCTTATATATGCACCTGCACCTGCACGAATACATTCTGGTAACCACGTTGTGATAGCATTAATGCCATGTCTCTCTGGCAGCATTTTCACCACTGGGACACTAGAGCAATTGTTTGATGTCAGAACACCTTGATACAAGAATATATGGCCAGATCTATTTGGTCTCACCAGTTTTCTCACTACTGAGCCAATTGCATCAAAACAGACTGTTGGGTGAGAGTTCTTGGAAATTGTCTTGTACACATGCAGCTGAGTTTGACTCCAGTAGTAACAAAAAACTTGTCCAATCCAATATCTCTAATGCTCCTACAGGTGTACTGTATTTTAATAATTGCAAAGATGCAATTAGGAAGGTGGCTTAGCTCAAGATCACCAACATCGATCAGATCTCCTGCCTTTTCTGACCGCCATACATCTGGATTTGTCCTGCCCTCACACAGCTCCTTTGCGATCGGCTCACGCAGGTTTCCAGACATGAACCGCTTGCAACGACCAGTATGCAAGGAGACATCTGCGTTTTTTATGGAAGCCAAAAATGTGTACTTCAAACTATAATAGGAGTTGAGGATTTGCTTTAAATGCATTTATAAACATCCATTCATTCATACCTTGGCTCTTTGGAAAACAAATGTGCATGTGTTTTTGACTTTCTTCTCATTTATCACATGGGTCAAATTGCCAGGCTGTGTATTCCCTTTTTTCAAATGTAGAACGCTTATCTTTGTATTCCACTTTTTCAGGAATTAATTTAATCCATTCTTTAAAGGGAACTTTAATCTGAAAAGCCTAAAAGTATTTTTGTATGGGAATAATACAACAAGAGACATTTTGTGCTCCATTTTGCCATTTTGAAATTTGGCGTCTTTCTACTTGCAGAAAAACGCAAATAGTGAATTCCTGTCTATTGATGGCTGTCAGGGCATCTTGTTAAATAATATAATAAAATAAAGATAAATATTTCTGGCCTGTACACTACCAGTAAAGGTGTTTGGACATACTTGATCATTAAAGGTTATATTTTTGTTTATTTTAAACAATAAACTTAATGCTGAATTCATTTAAACTTTAAAGGAACACATACTGGAATCATGATGATCTTAACATTGTTATAGGAATTAAATTTTTTTTTGGATAATTCAAAGTAGGAAAATTTTGCTTTCCTTACAGCTGTGCACACCTGGCAATCTGTCATTTCACTTCATGATACGCCAGTGTGGATGACTTCAGTATTAATTTACAATTATGTACAAAAATGTGTACTTCAAACTATAGTTGCTAGTCTGGGAATGGATTGCATAGGTAAAAGTAACTAATGTGTTTTAGCTAGCTTAGTTTGGCAATTTACTCACCTTGTCCAGCAATCTGATTTAATAAAGGTTTTTGAACAAAACCTCTTTTTGACTAGATGAGTAAGACTGCTAATTTCTGTATTTTTTAACGGAGTACAAATGTTACTAAAGCTGCATTTATTCATCCATTGTCTCACAAACAAAGCACTAAAAAAGTAGACAGGTTTGATTCCAATCGGAGTAGTGATGGGCACAGCGTCTCTTTTAGATGAACTGAATCATTAGAATTAGTTCACTGAAATGATTCGTTCAAAAGATTCGTTCACCGAATCATTCTGATGATGCGCAGTTCCACCAGTTCAGTGAACTGCTCTCCCTAAACATCAGTTCAGTGAGTCTCTGAGCATGCGCAGTTCCA
>JAOVVE010584258.1:0-11151 GCA_028565655.1 Hoplisoma axelrodi | reverse complement strand
AAACAGACACAAACACGCAATCATAAAAAACACTAAATGCCTTTATTAAGAGCAAAATCGCAAAAACACTGGTTTCCCGCTACGTAATGTAGTCAGCTTTTTTGGCTTAATGAGGCTATAGAATGAAGTACTAATGTAGAAAAGAAAAAAATGCTAACTATATATATCGTAAAAATCTACAATAAACTTGTAAAAAAAAAATTACCTGCTGTTGATTTTTTTTTGTCTTTGAAATGACTTTAATGCTTTGTCTAGACCCACATTTTATAAATCATTCCATGTAAATTTTATAAATTACGTCCTGTGTTGGTAAATCTATAATTAAGAGAATGTCATGGAGTGGAATTGTTAATCTTAAAATAGACATTTTGGCAGAGTTATTTTTTTCCTTTTTACATTTTTTTTAAAGGTTTACTTAAGTTTCAAACCTAATATACAGAAATTGTTAAATGCAGCGATTTATCTTCGTGTCACACTGAAAATAATTTATGTCTCTGTAAATAATTGTGGGGGGTGAGAGGTGACTTTGAGCATGCGCAGTTCATTTGTATGTGCTGTACTGTAGTAATCACTTAAAGTGTGTGTGTGTGTGTGTGTGTGTACATATACATATTAAAATGCATACATTCTTAAAATGCAGACATAAATGTGTGATTAGCAGGTATGATACAGTAAATAACTTATTTATGCTAAAATAGTACTCGTTCCACTGAAATAAGGTCAGGACAGCACTTGGTTTTAGGTGTCGTCTTTGTTTTCTCTCTACAAAATCGCTTTCTGAGAAATGAACACTACACACTTGTTTGTTTTGTGATTATCCCTCCGGATGTTCACAAGCCCTCTTTTCTGACCTCATCCACCGGGAACGAATGGAAACTCACATCAGAGTCACATCAAAGTTATATCTTGCTGAAATTGAACAAAGTTTCAGTTTTTTCAAACAATGTTCTGATCCAGGGCTTAGTGGGTAGCACGTGGGCTTAGTGGGTAGCTTGGGGTTCCCGGTTCGAATCGCAATCTGGGTGGAGTTTCCATGTTCTCCCCATGTCTGCGTCGGTTTCCTCCCACATTCCAAAAACATGAACACAAGGTAAATTGACTGCACTAAATTGTCCCATATAGTATGTGTGAGTAAGTGTGTGAGTGAGTGTGTCCAGTGATGGATTGGCGCCCTGTCCTGGATTTGTCTGCCCAGCGCCCGAGACATTCTCCACTGGATGGGCATGGGGAATCCCACCGCGACTCTAGTAAGAATTAAGCGGAAGATAATAGATGGATATTCTGATCCACATCGTTCTTGTTTTTGAAAATAGAAAGCTTTCTTACTAATTTTAGCCGGAAACTGGGCAGCCAGTATAAGGTATACCGGAAACGCGTCACAGACCTTTCGTGCATAGAGCCCATTTATCTATTTTTTTTTATTTTTTTCTTTATTACACGGTTACCTCCCAGCGAGAGTAATATATGTTATGTAAATAAAAATAGAAAATAAAAATAAACTTTGTCTGCAACATATCCAAATGTTTTATTTAACGTAAATAATACATTAAAACCTAGGACATTAAAAACAAATTAACAATGAAGCTGCAATAAAAAGTGACTTAAAGATGTTATTGTACCTATTTCCAGAAACACTCAGACCACAGTACTATAACTGACTAAATACAAACTGCAGAGTTTATATAATCTATAAATCGAATAACACACTCATGTTTTTTGGGCTTTAAACTGTGTTAACAATCGTTAACATCCATACCACTTCACCACATTTTGGCGTAGTCGGCAGGATTTACTTTTCCAAGCAGAGATGTGTACTCATTGTTTATTAATTTAATTTTACTTGCTGTAACAATTATTGTTTTTATGTATTGTCAGTAGAAACAAAACAGCAGACAACCTTACCAGTTTTATTTTGCTGATCATTGACCTGTCTCTTTTTTTTTTCTAGTCCTCTCTTTACAGTATCTTTCAGTGGTGTCATGAAAGCAGAGTTGCAGGAGCTTAGGGATCTAGTAGCGCAACTAAGGGCTAATAATGATGAAATAAGGCAGGTAAGAGTAGCTGCTACACAGGCAGTGTCCAGTAAGGTGCCCCCCCTTAATTAATCAGTAACTTTGGTCCCTGTTAACTCAAGTCGTTCGGTATCTGAAATATTGCTCTTTGTGCCCCGTGATAGGAGATGCCCCATGTTCAATGGGAGGTCGGGGATGGGTGTATATAAATGGGTGTAAGAGGTGCAGGCCTGCATGCGAGCCCGTCACCTTTCGACTACCGACCAAGCTTTCTTTTTGTTTGATTATTTAGAAGGCAAGGTAAGGGAAAAGATAAAGTACCGTCCTAATGAAAAGAGGAGTGATCCAGTTAAAATAATTGCTGCTTTAAGGGAACAGTATGGTGTTCACAGACTTATGTGGCTTTACAGGAGGTTTTCTTTTCGAGGAAACAGCAGGAGGGAGAGACTTTATTAGAGTTTTCCTTGGCCCTGATGAGCCTAATAGAAAGGGTAAAGCAGGTTGCACCTGAGGGCTTGGCAAATGCTAATGTTTTGTTGCATGACCAGTTTACCGAGCATGTTATTGATGGTGTCT
This sequence comes from Hoplisoma axelrodi, assembly GCA_028565655.1. Lineage (NCBI taxonomy): Eukaryota > Metazoa > Chordata > Actinopteri > Siluriformes > Callichthyidae > Hoplisoma > Hoplisoma axelrodi. The sequence goes on along the minus strand of JAOVVE010584258.1, from coordinate 8,563 downwards.
TGCGGTGGGAGCTTAAGCAACTGGTACGGCGTCAACCCACTACCACCATGTTAGAGGTCATTTGTAGTCATTCGGTCCCATCTACCTACGTTATTCAGTAAGGTGTGCAGGGAGGTGCACATGGGGCCCTTGGTGGTCAGATGCAGGGGTCTGAGTTAGCATAACTAAAGGAGAATTTGAGGCAACAGCAAGAACAGCTGAGTCAGCTTTCCCAAAATGTTGCCTTGTTGTATGGTCAGCAACAATAAAACTCATCCCCCCAGTCCTAGGACAGTAATATGCCAGCAGCTTGAACATTTTGCCTGGGATTGTGATCCAGCTTATCGTTGACCTTCTCCTACCGTGGCTCCTTTATCCAATGAGGGTAAACGTTCCTCTCACCTTGCAGCGGAAAACTAATTCCCACTGACATGCAGAGCCACAGTTTGGGTGGGAAGTCATCTGGCTCATGTAGATTTGGGGTAAGGCCCAGGTTATTGTCGTCTTGTCCCTATTTGGATGTATTGATTGGTGGAGTCTTGGTACCCTGTTTGATAGACACTGGGTCTAAGGTGTCTGGAGTTACTCAATCTTTCTTTTCTAAGCACTTTGAGCCTTGGGGTGTGGACCGTCTTCAGTTCTGCCAGAGGTTGAAGCTCCGTGCAGCCAAGTGCTTGATATTCCCTATGTTGGCTATGTGGAGTTAGATGTGCAGCTCTGCAGTAAGTTAGTGTCTAGTTGTGGGGTGCTGGTTGTTAAGGACCCTTTTAGTGGTGTTGAGTCACAGGCGCCTGGGGTTCTTGGGATGAATGTCCTGAGTAAATGTTATCACAGACATTTTGGACAGCATAGTTCTGCTCTGTTTAAGTTGCCTTCTGTATCCCACACTCATAGCTCTGTGGTGCAAGCATTACAATTATGCCATGCAGATAGTCAACCAGAAAAGTGCTGGAAGGTGAAAGCCCGGGATGGAAGATGGGAAGTTTGTCGCATTCCTGCTAGCACCATGAAGTTGGTCCCAGCCACTTTTTCGGAGCAGTTCTCTTGTGGCTCTGCTCTGTTTGAACCAACTGATATTGGTCTACCTGCTGGCCTATTGGCTTCTCCTTCATTAAGTAGAGTGACTCGTGGTACAGTGTACATTCCAGTAGTTAATGTTGGCACTAATGATGTTGTACTTTATCCACGCACCAATCTTGGTACTTTGTGCAGTGTGTTGGTTGTCAGTTTGCCCTCAGGAGTTATAGAAGTGGATGCTAAGTTGTTTGCTGTTTATGCCGATGCTAGCTCTAAGTGTAATCCAGTTGAAATGGTTGATTTGTCATCATTTTCACTTGGGAAGCAGGACCAAGTTAGTTAATTACTACGGAAATACTGTGGCATCTTTTCATCTCATGATGGTGACTTGGGATGCATTAATTTCATTTCCCATCAGATTCCTCTGTTAGATGATGTTCCTGTTCGCCAAAGGCACAGAAGAATACCTCCCACTGAGTATGAGGTGGTTAAAGCACACATTAACCAATTGCTGGAAGCTCACATAATGCGTGAAAGTAGAAGCCATTATGCTTCACCAATTGTGTTGGTTAAGAAAAAAGATGCATTTTCCCTTTCCCGCATCGAAGAGTCTCTAGATGCGTTGGCAGGGGCCCATTGGTTTTCTACGATGGATTTGGCCAGTGGGTATAACCAGGATCCTGTAGCTAAGGAGGATCGTGCCAAGACCGCATTTTGTACTCCATTCGGTCTGTTCGAGTGGAATAGAATGCCCTTTGGTCTTTGTAAAGCTCCTGGTACATTTCAGAGACTGATGGGGTGGCTCTATGGAAATCAACAGTGTCAGTTCTTGCTTTTTTACTTGGATGATATTGTTTTGTTTTCTTCCACAGTTGCTTAGCATTTGGAACAGCTAGAACTTGTGCTGGAATGGTTGCAACAAAAACGGCTAAAGGCCAAGTGGGAAAAGTGTTCTTTTTTCAAACCGAAGGTAAGTTATTTGGGTCATGTAATCTTCAGTCAGGGTGTGGCAACTGACCCCGGTAAGATTGAGGCTTTTGCTGGTTGGCGGTGTCCCAGTACCATCTTTGAGCTGCGTTCATTCTTTGGTTTCATCAGTCAGTACCCTAGGTTTGTTGAGGGGTTTGCCAAGATGGAAGGTTTCAGAAAAGAGTTTTTCTTCATCCTGGTCAGAGCAGTGTCAGTATAGCATTGACGAACTGTAAAGAAGGCTTGCTACTGCCCCACTCCTGGCATTCGCTGATTTTAACTTGCCTTTCATTCTAGAGGTAGATGCTAGCCACAGTGGGTTGGGGGCTGTCCTATCTCAGGAGCAAGGTGGCAAGGTGCGTCCAGTGGCATATGCCAGTCCGGTTTGCGTCCCACAGAACGTAATATGACCAATATTAACTCCATGAAGCTGAGATTTTGGCGCTCAAGAAAATGGAAACATTCTGGAAATACTTACTGGGACAAGATTGTACAGTCTATGAAGAACCCAATCCCTTTCGCCACTTGTCTTCTGCCAAATTTGGGGCCTTGAAACAATGCTGGGCAGCACAATTTGCATCTTTTGAATTAAAGATCAAGTATCGCCCTGAAAGAAAAAATCAGAATGCAGATGCCCTCTCGTGCCAGTTTTCATCTGAGCCTGCTGGGCCTAAAGCACTGGCTTAAGGTACAGCTATTCCTACATTGCGATGTTAAGCATTAGAAGCAGAGACTGTAGTTAAAGTAACCCAGGCAGTTATTGCTGCTCTCCCAGGGTGTTCATTGTCAGAGGTGCAGTCTATGCAGGTAGCTGATCCAGCTATTGATGAGGTTTTGGTGCAAGTCAGCTTTAACCCTCTTGCATCAATAGGATTGCCTAGTGACTAGGGAAGGTGTTTTGTGCCATAGAATGTTTCATCTTGATGGTGCAGAAGAAGTTTTCCAGTTGGTGTTGCCCACTTGTCTTAGAAGGGACGTTTTGACCTATTTGAGCATGGCCATCAAGGCACTGAGTGCACTATGGAGTTGGTAAGGAAAAGGTTTTACTGGCCAGGTTTGTCTGTGGATGTGACTAGATGGTGTTTGCAGTGTGAGCGCTGCCAGATTGCTAAAGACACCCAGCCTCAAACTTGTACATTTATGGGGCACCTGTTGGCTTCTCGGCCTCAAGAGGTGTTGGCTATGTTTGAACCAACTCACTCAGGGCTTGAGAATGTTTTCGTGATGACCATTGGCCATTCCTACTAAGGACCAACGGGCAGTAACAGTAGTCAAGGTCCTTGTATAAATTCGAGGTTCCTGCTCTTATTCACTCTGACCAAGGTCGGTGTTTTAAGGCATCGCTAATTCAACAGTTATGTCTTCTCTACGGGGCAGAAAAGACACGCACTACCCCTTATCACCCTGCTGGAAATGGGCAGTGTGAAAGATTTTATCTGACTTTGCACAACCTACTCTGCACTGTGCCACCTTCATGAAAGAGGGACTGGCAAACTTGTCTCCCACAACTATTATTTTGTTACAACACGACACCCCATCAGGCTACTGGGGAGTCACCCCATTTCCTGATGTTTGGTCCGGAGCCCTGTTTACCCGTTGATTTTTTGTTGGGATCAGTTCAGGAACCAGCTGAAGAAAGTGTACACGACTGGGTACTCGAACATCAGACAAGGTTGCGGTTGCCTTTAGTGGGGCTCAGGAATGATTAAAGGTGGCTGCTGATCGTAGAAAAGAGCATCACGATGGCCATGTTCATGATTTACCATTGGCAGTAGGCCAGTTGGTATACCTTCGCGATTTTAATGCAAGGGGTCAGCATAAGATCCATGATAGGTGGAGTTCAGTGATATACCAGGTTGTTAAGCCACCCAAGACTGGTGGGGCAGTGTATGCAATCGCACCGGTGGGTGACTTAGGTCAGATAAAATATGTACACCACACTCTTCTGAAGCACTGGCATGGAAGTGAACCTCGGGACTGTTCTCTTCCAACTGGTCTGCCTAAATGATGATGAGTTGTGTTTGTTGGTTACTGAGACTCCCTATGTTTCTTCAGAACCATCAACATCTTTGCCTGCACCTGTGGCCCAACAGTGTTTCGCACCTGGTGATCCTGCCTTAGTGGCAGTTGTTTCTCCAGCAGATTCTAGAACTATGAATACTGGCGTGCAACCGGGTACACTGGTTGTTGGCGAAGAGCAGCCCTGTACTAGTGTGGTTGCCCGACGGACCCTAAGGACCATGGCTGGTCAACATTCAAATATTCATCACCTATCACGAATGGTGAACTGGGGGACCATAGGTTCAGTTGCTGCCTTATTTAGGCCTTGACATTAGTTATTTTTACCGTTGGGGCGCCGATGCAAAGAGAGGGGGTGGATTGTAGCAATTTGGTTTCGGTTTCACTTGTATACTTTCTCATCCCTGCTTTTCCTTCTCACATCATTTACCGAATTAATTAGTATCTTAATTAGAGCACTTTGTTGGGACTATAAAAGAGGTGGTCTAATGCTGCTTGATACACCGCTGAAATGATTGCTGCCGCGATTCATTTCTCTCCCGTCAGCTGCTTGTCCGTGTGACTCCTGGGTGTTCGGTTGGGTAACTGGTGTCAGGCTAACGGACTGCAGGTGCTTCATCTCATTATGACAATTGGACCACAGTTCTCCTTGAGGTAGTATTGCATCACAGGCACAACATCACGGTTTCTTCAGGAACTTCACAAAATCTAGTTTAGTATTAAATTACCTGTATTGTTATTTATTTGGGTACTAGATAAACTGTTGTGGTTACTGCTTAGGATAACGCTTGGTGTCAGCTCCCGATCGCTTAAAGCGGGCTTACCTTGATTCATGTTTGATGTGTTAGCAGAGTGCTAGCACGTTCTAAAGGTATGAGTTATCTTACGTACTGATGCAAGGTGTATTCGTTAGCATAGGGATTATGTTGGCCAACTAATGTCTGGTTTCCCTGTCGTAGCATTTAAATGCATCTTGTGCTCCTCTGTGCCCTGTTCCGGACAAACAGTAGGCAGGTTTTAGTTTCTTTTTCCAGCTACAAGATTTTATTAAAATTATAATTCTTATTTTTGTCTTTGTTGCAGGATGATGAACTGGGGTTAGCTTTTGCTGTTTTGCTGTATATTTCTTTTTATTTTTTAACTTTTAAAAAGTTTATTTTGTTGGTTTTGGTCTGTTTCTTTTCTTTCATTTATTCTTTTGGTTATGCGCCAGTCTTGCTTTGCTTTGCAGGGATGCACGCTAAGCTTGTTAAAGGCAAGCATTTTTTTCCCCTTCTTTAACTTCCGTAGTTTATTTGTACTTTCAGTTTATCTATATTGCATTTACAAACTGGGTGGGCCTAGTGCATTCTTTGGGCAGATTAAGTGTAGTGTGCTGTATTCACAGATGTGTGGTATAAAGGTTTGTGTTTGCTTATAAATTGTCTACTATCTATTTTTTGTGTGCATGTGGAGCATGTGTGTGTGATAGACCTCATTCCTTTGTATGTGGTGTTTCTGTTGGGTAAGTGCCTGGCCTACAAAACTATATATTGTAAAGTTCTAGTGGATCTTTTTGTTGTTTTATTTCCATTTCCTGTTTAATAAATATTTTTTTTTGGAGTTACGTCTCTGTCTGTGGATCAGCATAACGAACTTGCAGCCTTTTTTTTGGTAATTGTTGTAATGTTTCCCTAGGAGTGCGTTACTGGGGTGGCGTAGTTAATTGCAATTAATAGATTAAAAAACTAAAGAAAAGAAAAAAAATGAAACATCCATACCACCTCGCCACACTAGGAAAATAGAGAAAAAAAATCTTGCATTCCGACCAACCATGGAACTGTGACATTTGTGTATTGTTACACCCCTAGTATATACTGTAGTATACCTATCCAACTTCACACTAGATTCTAAAGAAAGCAAACTGTTAAAAAAAAGAAAACCACCTTCATAATGACGTCACTGAAGCGTTAAAGTTAAGTAAAGATGTTTTAGTGGTGAACACACTGGTGCTTTTGGACAAAAGGTTTTCCTTAATTAAAGCAGTTTAGCATGCTGGCTTGTCTGAGAAATGTGTATGTGTGAACGAAACACAATGATGCTGTTAATAGATATTACAGTTAGCATCAAACATTTGCTTGATTAATTCTTAAAGTTTTATGTAAAAAAGAAGTATAATAAATGTTTCATTAGACATTCCATAATTGAAATGGAAACGCATCTGCAACTTCTAAATATGAATGTTTGAACAAATAATTTGGGACTTGTTTTGAAAAGAAAGAAAACATTTTTAAAGAAAACCGTCAAAGACTTATAAACTGATGAGAAGCAGTTCTGGAGATACACGGTTACATAGTTTTGGTCACGTGAGGTCATTCTGATGTAAACAAACTAAAATAAAAGGTGTTTTTACAACAGAAGTGTTTAATAAATTTATTTGAATCACTGCATGAATTACAATGTCAGCATTTTACATCATCATGCTCATCCATCCATCCATCATCTTCCGCTTAATCCTAACTAGGGTCGCAGTGAGATTCCCCATGCCCATCCAGGGGAGAACGTCTCGGGCGCTGGGCAGACAAATCCAGGACAGAGCGCCAATCCATCCCTGGACACAATCACACACTCACACACACACTCACACACTCACTCACACAGACTATATGGGACAATTAAAGCAGTCAATTTACCTGGTGTCTATGTTTTTGGAATGTGGGAGGAAACCGGAGAACCCGGAGGAAACTCACGCAGACACAGGGAGAACATGGAAACTCCACCCAGATTGAGATTCGAACCGAGAACCCCAAGCGCTGAGAGGCGATGTGCTACCCACTAGGCCACGTGCCACTCTTGATGCTGTTGTAATTATGCAAATTTTCCTTTGTGTGATAATAAATTGTTATCTTACCTTATGTGTTTTAATACAGATAAAATAAAACCCAACAACTAACCAATAATTTGCATCAAGCTTTTATTAGGGGTAGAATGTAGCTGGAGCATGTAACACTGTAAATAAAAAAAATAATAACCTAGACATCCAGTAAAAACGTTGATTTGCTTTAAAATAAATACTAATTCGAAAGGAAATGTATTGAAGTTGTATATATTGAGGAAAGCACAGCAGGCTGCTGTCTGAGTGAAAGGGTTAATGCTGTGCTGCTGTGGGTTTGGTCTCAGCTGTGAACTGCGCTGCTGTTTTGCCTTTGACGTTGTTTTCGTCTGAAAGCCTCCGATTTCCGCTGTCGGATAAGAAACTGCAGCTTGTGGTAAGATGTGGTGCAACACTTTCTTTAACAGCATAGGATCATTTTGTTGATTAAAACATAAAGATCAATGTTAGTTTTTAATCGGTGTACTTAACGCTGCTGTGTGGGTTCGTTTATCCCACAGAATGCATTTGTAACATTAAAATAATACGTGCTGTTTATCCTAATTTTACAGCAAAGTACGATTTAGATCATTGCTATGTTTTGCAGTTTAATTTTATGTTTGTATTTACGTAAAAGTTTCTTGCGTGATATTGTAATTTTGGGTAAAAAGCGACATGTAAGGCACACCTCTTTTTTTTGTTTCTACACATCCGTTTCATTAGTTCCACTTACCATAGAGTTGCAATTTGTAGTTCTACAGTTACATGTTGTAGTCCATATTTTTTAGATGCATATGGTACTTTGTTATTCCCATTTTTGTAATGATTGCAAACAACACAATAGAGCAGATATTATTTGAGTGGTAAATGTTTTTTAACCATGTAGTGACCCTCTTGTAGTGTATAAGTGTGTGTTGTAGTGCTAGTGTATCAGACACAGCAATGCTTTTGGAATTTTCCAACACCTGGTCTAAAAATAAGCCAGTAACCAAAAAATTCCAGCCACCAGCGTCTTATATGCAGCACACTTTGAGCTTTGAGCTTTAGTGGCATAGATATCACTAATACAATATAAGGGAGTGGTAGCCCAGTGGATAGGGTGTTGGACTATTAATCAGAAGGTTGGGGTTCAAATCCCCGGTCCACTGAAGTTATCATTGTGGGTCCTTGAGCAAGACCCTTAACCCTCATTGCTCCAGAGTACTGTATCCAACCCTGTTAGGATATTTGTAAGTCGCTTTGGATAAAAGCGTCTGCTAAAGAACTAAATGTAAATGTAATACAAAATGCAGCAACAAATAAACTAGGTTTTAATTTGACATCTATAAGGTGGTGCATTTAGGTTGATGTGTCTTAACATGGTGCACAGTGAATAAACACATTGTGTAAAAACCCCACCAGCATCGCTGTGGCATATCCTCTCATATCACTGCAATGCTAAAAATCATCCACCATTAAATTAATACATACCTTCTAGATCAGGGGTGTCAAACATACGACCGCCCGCCAAGTAGTTAGATCTGGCCCGTGGGATAAATCTGAATTTATGAGAATTTGCAATGAGAGAAACTAGAATTGTTAAATAAACTGCTATTCCCAAAGTATCCGCTAGGGGGGCCGCACATTTTTAGACATAGAGCAGCTAAAAGAAAAAGAAGAAGAAAGTGGTGGAATTGGTCCAGTGTTTACAGTACGGACTTCGCTGTGCAGTAAACTCACAAAGCAATC
>JAOVVE010583218.1:0-11167 GCA_028565655.1 Hoplisoma axelrodi | reverse complement strand
TAAAACAATGTTATATGTATCTTACATCCATGAAGAAAGAAGAGGCAAATGATTTTACCCGCACGTGGTGAGATACATTCAGAAACAGCCTCAAACAGTGGCTTGTTTTATAGAACGAGAGCAAGAGGAGAGCAGAAACATTGTATAGAGATAGAGTTTAACAATATCCCCCCGAAGATGCTGGGTTTCACCCCTCTCAATACAGCCGTTAGAGGAGACTCTGTGATATCCTCAGTTCCTTCTACAAGTTATTCCCCAACAAAGAACAGGTTTGCAAGTCCCCTGTATTGGTCCAGTGCCCCATGCTTTGTTCATAATATGCAAGAAACTGTTGCAGGTAAACACCAGAAGGACCAGCTGTCACAGGCAGAAACGCTTTCAGAAAGTAAGCAATAATAATAAAGAATAATTAAATTACTGATCATTCTAATTATTATAATACTATAATATATTCCATTATAATAATACTATTTGCATTAATAACATGTAGAAGAATGAGAAGTAAAATAATTTATAAAAATACATGGTATATATAGGTGTGTGTTCTGACAGATAGCATATAATCAACACCATTTGCAACTGTTTGTCCCTGCTGTGGTAAAAAAAAATAGACCATTCTTTAATTATTTGAAGGACAGTTGCTAAAAGCTGACAGGATAAAAGAAGACACTAGCATTCTTGTACATATTCAAGACGAAGACAGAGTGTCCCAGGAGGTGCGATACCATAAGTCACAAACTGTACACCAGATCCCTGTCAAAGTCCAGAAAGACCAAAGACATCAATGGAAGTTTCTGTCAGTTGGAACAAAGAGGCACTGATAAAATTTGTCTATGTTGTATGGCAGGATGCTGATCTTACCAAGGCGGGCAAGAACTTAACTTACATAGAACTGTGTCAGTGCATTACTATAACAAATGGTATACAAACTCTTGGTGCTGTTAAAGATCTGACGTGGTCATGAGGAGTGTGACACCTGGTTGTTCGTACATGCTGCACAGGAACATTAGACTGTAGTCATCAAGAGCCCTGACACTGATGTGGCAGTAATTGATGTAAGTTTGCAAAGAGCTTTACCATTTACAACGATCTTTTCACTGGAGTTAACAACAGAACATGAATCATTGACATGGATAAGGTGTCATCAGCTCTTGGCACCAGTGTGTGTTCAGCTCTTATCTGGATTCACACATTCTCAGGTTGTGACTCTGTAAGTGCTTTTCAGGGCAAGGGCAAGAAAACATGTCCTGTTGCTTTAAAGAAAGAAGAATACCAGACTGCATTTACAAATCTGGGCAGCAGTTTTAATCTGGATCAGTTTGCTGTTTGTAACCTATATCAATATCCTAAATCATATCAATATAGATAGGATAGCTTTTATCAGAAGATCGTTTTGTCTACTGGAGGGTACGGTACTTAAAACACACACACAGACAACTGTATTATGCAAAAACAAACTGTATTACGAATATTTACAATATGTACAAACAAAACACTTGTTCAGATGTTTGCTGTTGATATAAATTCCCAACAATTGTTCTTAATTTTAGTACTGAGCAGAGCTCTGAGCAGAACTCTTTCTACTCCACAATGACTGGAGTATGAATTATGAAGAAGAGATCAGATTATTGTCCGTAGTTGAATATGACCAACAAAATATATGCCGCAGGCTAAAGCGTCTCCTACCGCACTGGAGGAATTTATACAGTTCTCTTGGTTCTATCCCAAGTAGCTCGCCATCCAGTCAGGTTAGTTTAGCAACCGACATGGAAATTGAAGGAAGGAAGGAGGGAAGGAAGGAAGGAACCTGGCCTGTGTGAAACAGACCCAATAATAAATGACTAAGTTTTATCAGACAAACACATGTACATGTTTCATTAGTAGATCAAAATACAGAATTAAAATCAAGATCAGAGTACTCATTCAACTTTCAGTATTAAACACCTTAATACCCAATACAGATTTCAAGGGAAAGTAACTACAGCATTGAATTAACACAAACCCCTGAAGACTAGCGCTAGCATGTTAGCTCCAAAACAAAACAAACTTAACTTACCAGTTCCCACTTTTATGATAACCTTATCAATGGAAGCGTTGGCACAAGACAGACGCCTAAAAGTTGAGAGGCATATCAGTTAGAAATGGTAGTTTAAACCTCAAAACAGAGCGATTAAATGGCTTAAAAGCCTACCTGCGGCAGCTACGGTAGCGTCTGCTCCGACCCGTACCTGGTTATTCCTCACAGCTGTTTTAAATGAGACCCGAATAAAACCTGCTGCTTCAAGTCTCGCGATAACGGGGTAAAATCACGAGAGATTTTAACTCATGCACAGCAAGTGGTAGAATATTTAAAGGAAGAGTTGCAGGAAAATAATGTTTTTCAAAATGATCTAAACAAAAATTTTAATTAATTAAAGAATATCCCAATAAAAATAAATGTCTGTAAACCTTTCAAAATTTGTCCATTATTATCTGATTATAGTGTAACTACAGTAAAAATTACTCTGGTTACACCCTCCCCGTTTTATTTCTGTGCACGTCCCGTTGCATGGTTAGTAAAATGTCACCCTAACTCTCTGCTTTAGAGACTTGACTGAGAGCCTCAGTGTACACATCCGTTAAACTATGCAATAGAGTCTGAACTACTGAAATGAGGGGATTACCCAACACAGAATAAGTTAGACGACTAGGAGGTTGGCGCTGGCGTTCAGATCGCCTAGGCAATATTTCGGCCTCAGCTGAATTAGATGGTGAACTATCATCTGCCGAACTCATAGACGACTCAAATTGGACAGTCACACGATCTTCAGCCTCAGTTTCCTGAACTTCAGGTAAATGTTCTTCAGGTACTGTGGAAAGTATTTCTTCCTCCATATGTACTTCAGTTGGCTCAGCTACATGTCGTTCAGAGAGCTCTTCAGTTTCATATGTCACAGGTAACTCATCATCATGGTTAGAAAGTAGAGTATCGGAAGGAAAAAAGGGTTCCACGTTTTCAATAGAATGACCTTCAGATGATATTGCAGTCTCAGGTTCAGTGCACTGATTTAAAGGTAATGGGAAATCAGGAGCAGTTTCATTACTCTGAGTCTGAACAAATGGTAAAGGAGACTCCAGAGTTGTGAAGGACTCAGGTGATGACTCCGATTGTCTCACTTTATCAACGCTGAGTTGGACTGGAAGTGGAATGGAAAATTCTGGGATAGATGGTCCAGCATCCTCTTCCTCCTGAATATAAGAAATATCAAAATAATGACCATCCTGGCTACGAGTCTTTAATCGTCGGACAGACGTAGAAATGAAGGGTTCTTCTGTGGAACAAGCTGGCAGGAAACCACAAGGCAGCAATAAGTCTCGATGTAAAATACGAACTGGCCCCTCTTGATTTTCAGGTTGTACAGTGTACACTGGTAGGTTTCCAGCCCGATCAACAACTTCATACACTTTTTGTTCCCATTTATCTGCCAGCTTATGTTTACCTCTCAGACGGATGTTACGAACCAGCACTCGATCTCCTATTTCCAGACTGCAAGGTATAATTTTCTGATCAAAACGGGTTTTGTTTTTTCTAGCAGACTTGAGGGCATTCTCAGAAGCAAGTTTGTAGCTTTCTTGTAGGCTTGACCGCAGATTTTTGACATATTCTGAATGAGAGTTGGAGGTTGGTTCTCTGACAGGTAATCCAAAAGCCAAGTCAACAGGAAGACGAGGACACCGACCAAACAAAAGTTCATAGGGTGTGAACCCAGTTACCTCATTTTTCGTACAGTTGTAGGCATGCACCAAAGGCTTTACATACTCCCGCCATTTTGACTTTTGCTTATCCTCCAAGGTTCCAAGCATACTAAGCAGAGTGCGGTTGAAGCGCTCAACTGGATTACCTCGTGGATGGTACGGGGTAGTTCGGCTCTTTTTTATGCCAATAACTTCACAAAGTTCTTTAATGAGTTTAGACTCAAAATCTGTACCTTGGTCTGAATGTATACGTTCTGGAATTCCATAGTGAACCATAAACTCATTCCAGAGACATCTTGCTACAGTCTTTGCCTTCTGGTTGGGGGTAGGAATGGCAACTGCAAATTTGGTAAAGTGATCAGTAAGAACGAGTATGTCCTTAGTGTTTCTACTGTCAGGTTCAATAGTCAAAAAGTCCATACATAATAGTTCAAGTGGCCGACTGGTTTGAATATTTACCAAGGGAGCAGCTTTTTCCATGTGAGCCTTGCGCCTTATACAACGACCACAGGTTTTAATAGTAGTCTCAACCTCAATCGCCATTTTGGGCCAAAAAAAACGCTGGCGGACCAGATCGGTTGTCCTCTCAATGCCCATGTGTCCCATATCATGATGCAAGCTTTTTAGTACAGTTGATCGCAAAGTAGGTGGTAGTACAAGCTGCCAGGTAAGTTTGTCTCTTTCCTGCCTTCTTCGAAACAGGACTCCATCCAACAACTCCAACCTGTTCCACTCTCTAAGAAGTAAAGGAAGGTCAGGTAACTCATTACGAAGAGAGGGAGGGACCTTTTCCCCATTCTCCAGCTGGTAAATGACCTCACGAATGGCAGGGTCAGCTCTTTGTTCCTCTTGGAGATCGGTTTGAGATAAAGAGGGTACCAGAGGCAAGCCATGAGACTCTTCGTTGATAAAACTGTCAGGGATGGAATTAACAGAGAGACACAAAGACTCAACCAATGAGACAACTTGACTGGGTTCAGTTTGATGCAGTGCCCTGGCTAAACAGCTCTGACAGATAGCCTCTACAATTTCCGGGGAGATATCCTTTACTTTGTCATTATCACCCAGCTGACTGGTCAATTGGTGAATGAGCTCCCATTCCCTACCAAGATGATCTTTAGGAGCATCTTCATGTGAGCGTCGAGACAAAGCATCAGCATCAAAATTTTGTTTTCCAGCACGATACTGCATTTTAAATGAATAAGTTGATAGTGCTGCTAGCCACCGGTGACCTGCAGCATCTAACTTAGCTGAAGTAAGAACATAAGTGAGAGGGTTGCTATCTGTAACAACTGTAAAGTTAGACCCATAGAGATAATCATGGAACTTCTCGGTAACACTCCACTTAAGGGCCAAAAACTCCAGTTTATGAGCTGGATATTTTGTTTCACTGATAGACAGGCCTCGACTAGCATAAGCAATGACACGCAGTTTGCCTTCCTGCTCTTGGTATAGAACTGCTCCCAACCCAGTGGTACTTGCATCTGTATGTAAAATATATGGTAGTTGTGGATTTGCAAACCCAAGAACAGGTGCTGATGTCAACTTTGAGATGACTGTTTCAAAGGCAGTCTGTTGATCGCTAGTCCATTTCTCTCCAAAGGATTTCTTTGGATCAGAGTACTTCCGTTCTAATTTATTACTTTTTTCAGGTCGACGGGCAGGGGCATACCCACGGTTAGCTCATTAAGAGGTTTAACGACAGCAGCGTAGTCTTTAATAAATCTTCTATAGTATCCGGAAAAACCCAGAAAAGATCGCAACTCCTTAAGGTTGCGGGGGACTGGCCAGGATTTTAAAGATTCAATCTTTTCTGGATCAGTTTCTACTCCCTTTTCAGAAACAACATGTCCCAAATAACGAACAGAAGATTGAAAGAATCTACATTTCTCGGGTGAGAGCTTTAATCCAAACTGCTTCAACCGGGAAAGCACACGTAGCAGCCGTTCTTCATGTTCTTCCAGAGTGGCAGAAAAGATTATAATGTCATCAAGAAAAACAAGGACTTCCTTAAGATGAAGATCTCCCATGCACTTCTCCATTAACCGCTGAAACGTGCTGGGTGCATTTGTAATTCCTTGTGGCATTCTGTTCCACTCCCAGAATCCAAGGGGTGTTACAAAAGCTGTTTTAGCTTTATCGTCTTCTTCCATCTCGATTTGATAATATCCAGATTTTAAGTCCAACACCGTGAACCACTTGGACCCTGTCAAGGCTGAGAATGATTCCTCCAAATTAGGAAGGGCATATGCATCCTTGATAGTTTGAAGATTAAGTTTTCTATAATCTATACATAAGCGGATAGAGCCGTTCCGTTTTCGAACTACTACTATTGGGGATGAAAATGGTGATTTCGACTCTCTTATAATGCCAGCATCAAGCAGGTCCCTCAGATGTTCCCGAACTGCCTCCAGATCTTGAGGGTGAATTGGCCTTGCTCTGTGTTTGAAAGATGTGTCATCATGAAGTTTGATGGTATGCTTAACAGCAGCCGTACAGCCAAAATCCAAATCATGACGAGAGAATACTTCAGGCATGCCAATCAGTTTGTTAATAATGCGTTCCTTCCATATAGGGGGAATTGGAGAATCTCCAAAGTTAAACTGCAAAGTGGTCTGTTGTGCTGTTTGAGATGTAATTTGCTGTGACAAAATAGTAGGTGCGGATCCAATATCTGCAATTATGGTCAAAGGTGATAAAAACACATTCTGGTCCGATTCATTCTTCACAACTACTGGAATTTTATTTGGCAATTGTTGTGGCAAGGTAAGTAAGCAGCTCTGGACACACAAACCTCCTGGTAAAGGTGAACTGGGGTGTTCAATAAGGACCCATTTATCAGCAGATGAAGGGGTGATTTTAACAGAACCCTCCAGGACTATGGTCTGGCCGGCTGAAATAAGGACTGGAGTAGTGCTTAAAAGCTGACAAATTCCTATATTGCCTGATTTATTTTGCTGGTGTTTTAACTGGAGTAGTTTTCGAACAGCTTGATACCCTTTAGCAAAAGGCATAAAATTAACGTGGTCACTGACAAGACGTTGTTCATATAATGGCTCCAGGGTATTCATGCCAATAAGTATATTCGATGGCCGATCAGGACTAGCATCGGGGACCACATGAGCAAGAGTTGGTACTTCTGTTTTTATTCCCATAAAGTCCTCAGGAAATGTGATAACCAGCTCCACGTATCCCAAATATGGAACGGACTGTCCAGCAGCACCTTCAACTTGTAACAAATTGTCCAAGGACAGCACAGGTTGATCACTCAGATTTTTATTATAAAAAGAAACAGGAATAGTTGTCACCTGTGAACCAGTATCTAGAAGGCAGTTACACACATGTCCATAAATGTCAACAACTGCAGCACACTTTGATCCAATCAGACCTTTGGGTAGATGAGTGGTTAGTTTCTTAGCCTTAGTTTTTATTCTCGCACATTGAATGGTCTTTTCTTTCATAGTGGGACTGCTTTCCAGCACCCTTCTGGTTCCCATTTGTCCCCCAACAGGAACCATGCTTAGTTTAATTTCCTCTGACTAAAGAAATTCTGCTGTCGCTGGTTAAACATTTTCTTTTTTCGGGCCACTAGAGCAGGATTTGGTTCGTTATTGCATTGTGGCTTTATGTGACTATCTTCACCACACCTGAAACAATACTTAGGTTTACTGTGGGATTGTTTGGGCGGTTGGGATTTTATTGTATTACCCCCAACTCCGGTCTGCTTATTATAAGTTATCCTGGATTGAGGTGTTTGGGGCTGAGTGATGGCGGAGGTTGTTAATTTAGCCAATTGTCGCTTCACCTCTGCCAGTTGTTCTGCCAACTGCTGAGTCATTTGGGTTAAAGCAGCAACTGCCCCACCATTACAAGTGTCAATGCGGGCCAAGTGGGCATGAGAAATGGCTTTTTGCTTTGTGGCACCCAGATGTTGTCTCATCCTAAAAGTTTTAGCTGCTTCCCGGTCTTCTTCAGTGCGCAGAAGTAGCAGCAGTTCAGAAAAACTAGGTGGGGCCAACTTCTTTTGTTTTAATTGAAGTTCAGCAATTAAAGTGTTGTCCCAACACCCTCGACAGAACTGGCTTATGAGGTGCCGGTTTACATCTTTCTCTAAGACACCCCCTCTTTTTATGGCTAAGTTCAGTGCTACCTGCAGTCGCTGGAGATAGGTGGATGGTTTTTCTCCTGCATCCTGGAAAGTGTCCATAAATTTTGCAAAGAGCTCTTCTCCATCTTGGACTGTGCCATATGCTGAATCCAATATGTTCAAATATACAGTGGGTGAAGTATCTGAACTTAAATGCTTCAACATGTCTGCTGCCGGAGGTAACAAACTCTCCACTATCCTCCGTGAACGCTGGAGGTCAGAAGCTGATGGGTCCTTCAATAGCAGATCCACACCTGACCGCCAGGTCTCATAATCAGCTTCATGCGCTGGTCTAGGCAGTCGTCCAGAAAACACTCTGAGTCTCTGTAAATGGAGTGCACTTTCCTCAGTCTTCATAATATGTTCTACCACATAGCGCTGGATTTCAGGTGGTTGAATGTCCTCTTTATTAAGGGGCTGTTTTAGACGTGTGGTAGGTCGTGACTCGCTTCCTGGTCTGGAAACTGTGAGATTAGGATCAATGGCAGTCAAGAATGCAGGATCTATTTTTGGCTCTGTAATTAATTCCATATCTTCAGGGTTCTTTGTGGTATCTTCTACATTCAAGCCAGAGTGAAGTTTAGTGACTGACTGCCCAATTTGAGTCATTGTAGTCTTTAACACCTCTGCAAAGTCTATGCCAGACAACTTGGCAATATGCTGCAACTCAGTTAAATAAGACTTGGTTTTACTCTGTGCAACATATTCTGCATACACGATAGACAGCTCAGAAATGAAAAATGTTTCTTTCTTCTCGGAAGAATGCAATGAATAGGGCAATATAGAACGCAATTCAGTCACAGCCGCACCGCTACTAAATTCGACAACAAGCTGCCCTCAAACTCAGAATCTGTCTCATCAATAGTTTCACATTTAAAAATTTTACCATATTGGTTTAAAAAGTCAACTACTTCCTCTCTACCATCTGAATCTGATATGCCTTCAACCAAAACAGAATTTGGAATTTTTATTGCAAGTCTTTGAAATTCATCCATATTGCTAACGATGAAAAAAAAAAAAACAATGAAATAAATCCAAATTGTGTGTGAAACAAGCACCAAAAACCCTCCTGGCTGGCTCGCCAATTTATGTAACCTATATCAATATCCTAAATTATATCAATATAGATAGGATAGCTTTTATCAGAAGATAGTTTCGTCTACTGGAGGGTACGGTACTTAAAACACACACACACAGACAACTGTATTATGCAGAAACAAACTGTATTACAAATATTTACAATATGTACAAACAAAACACTTGTTCAGATGTTTGCTATGATATAAATTCCCAACAGTTCTTAACTTTAGTGCTGGGGCAGAAAGTTCAACTGTTTTATGTACTCCACAATGACTGGAGTATGAATTATGAAGAGGAGATCAGATTTATTGTCCGTAGTTGAATGTGACCAACAAAGTATATGCCGCAGGCTAAAGCGTCTCCTACCGCACTGGTGGGATTGGAGGAATTTATACAGTTCTTTTGGTTCATCCCAAGAAGCTCGCCATCCAGTCAGGTTAGTTCAGCCACCAACATGGAAGTTGAAGGAAGGAAGGAGGGAGCAAGGGAAGGAGGGAACCTGGCCTGTGTAAAACAGACCCAATAATAAGTGACTGAGTTTTTATCAGACTAGAAATCAATCAAATACATGTACATGTTCTATTGGTATATCAAAATACAGAATTAATATCAAGATCAGAGTACTCATTCAACTTTTAGTATTAATCACCTTAATACCCAAATACAGGTTTCAAGGGAAAATAACTATAGCAATGTTTTAACACAACCCTTAAAGACTAGCGCTAGCACGTTAGCTCAAAAAAAACAAAACTCACCAGTTCCCACTTTTATAACCTTATCAATGGAAGTGTTGGCACAAGACAGACACCTAAATGTTGAGAGGCATATCAGTTAGAAAATGGTAGTTTAAACCTCAAAACAGAGGGATTAAATGGCTTAAAAGCCTACCTGCGGCAGCTACGGTAGCGTCTGCTCTGACCCTTACCTGGTTATGCCTCACAGCTGTTTTAAATGAGACCCAATTAAAACCGCTTGCTACAAATCTCGCGATAACGAGATTTTAACTCATGCACAGCAAGTGGCAGAATATTTAAAGGAAGAGTTGCAGGAAAATAATGTCTTTCAAAATAAACAAAAAATTAATTAATTAAAGAATATCTAAATAAAAATAAATCAGTAATTAACCTTTCCAAATTAGTCCATTATTATCCGATTATAGTGTAACTAAAAATGACTCTGGTTACATACACAACCTCAAGTGTCATGTTGCTTTTCTAAAATGGCTACAAACACACTATAATAAAAAAAAAACAAGGTATGATTTATAAATTTGTTTATTGAAAGCAAAATCGCTAATAAACTTTCGCAATGATAAAATATATGCTGATTGCTGGTAACAGGTTTGTGGTTTTTCTAATAATCAAATACATCCATTTAGTGGCCAAATTACAGAACTCAGTTTATGTTTTGTATAGCATGCATTGATACCAATGTGAAGTGCTCAGAGGTGTGTGTTATTGTCAGTGATGTTACAGCTTGACAAAAGGCTTAGCCAATCAGACTACCAGATTTTTAATGATTTATAAATAAGCAAAAACCTTTTCAATTACCCTCACATCATTATTTCCTCTTTTTTATTTGGAAATTATCATACAGTGCATTTGCTTGATCAGTTAACTTTTTGTTTTTCAAATCTAGGTGTTGGACATCCCAAAGATTTATTGAGAAAGCAGTGGTTTACCTCACGTTAGAAATGCTCGAATTAATGTTCCTGCAACGGGCTGTCCAATTTCAGGAGAGCAGTTTACAGCACTCAGAGACTTCAATGACCCAGAGCATTATCACGGTCGCATGGTGCTGATATTTAAATGGCTGCTGTGCAGTTCTTCCAGGCTCCTTTGTAGTGAAAAGTTTCTAAATGTGTTTGGGAGGATGATTTGATGATGGCAATAAAACTGCCACAGTGGCAATGTAAAGACACTATTTCTGTATAGGAAGTACTAGGATGGTCTCTTATAAAACTTAAAAAAAAAAATATTACATTTTGTAGCCAATTTTATTTAAAATTCACAATTGTACAGTGGGGAAAAAGTATTTAGTTAGTCACCAATTTTGCAAGTTCTCCCACTTAAAAAAGATGAGAGAGGCCTATAATTAACATCATAGGTAGACCTCAAATATGCAGAGGTGGGTAGGAACGTGTTACATTTACTCCGTTACATTTACTTAAGTAGTTTTTTGGGAAAATTGTACTTGTGAGAGTAG
>JAOVVE010582183.1:0-11180 GCA_028565655.1 Hoplisoma axelrodi | reverse complement strand
ACCATCCATAAGTTTAATTGAGAAAGAAAAAAAAAATCTTTGACACTTCAATTCAATTTGCATAATAATTTGGAACATGATGTACTGACAGCTACAGATGCCATCATTTTACTGTAAATGCACATTCTGTGTACCGTAATTTATTCTGACAGTAATTATTGTTAAAGTATACACAGTACAGATATTGTAAAAAAAAAAAAAAAAAAAAAAAAATACTGGTAAATTTAGCTGTCAGTAATTTACTGTCCATCAATCAATCAATCCATTATCTTCTGCTTTATCCTTCCAATCCAGTAAATCATTTTTAAAGTAGTTTACTGTCAAAGTAAATACAGTGGAAAAACTAAATATGCAGTAAAATACTGGTGTCTGTAGCTGGCACAATTTTAGCAATGACACAGTTTAATCCAAAGTTTTATGTTTATTGATCACAGCTTAGCAGAATCGGATTTAATTACCAGGCTGGGACTTTACAATTTTGTTTTCATTTCACGTCCCACATGTGATGCAAATAACAATAAAGACTCCTTAAATCCCAGATTATACAATATAAAATCCACAATAATTAGTTACAAATAGAAACAAAAAACTAATTTTATTACTTCCATTAAAACATAGGATCTGACATAATGTACTATATAATAAAAAAGGAAAGTACAATATGTTAAAGACTAAAACAAAAATAGATGTTAAACTTTTTTTCTAGTTTAAACCTTAGGATTTAAATAAATCACTAATCTATCAATCTACTCTCTTGATCCCAAATGGGCAGATCCTATATTACAGAAGGTTCATCATTAAATCAAATCCAAACTCCGGTTTTTATTAGTGAATAAAAAAGTAACATAAGGACTTCTGTGTTCATTTAATAATAAAACAAATTAAAAACTAATTCATAAAATAATCATAAAATTGAATCTCAATATACAGTTGAATTGATTATTACATTATAATAATAATTATCAAATGAAAATATAAATCTAAATTAGAGGAGAAAACGCTATTTTTAGACAATTTATTAAATAGGACCTAATCTTTTCCCCTTTCATTACGTTCTGCAAGGTTCTTTACTGTTCTATTAGCAGCAAATGTTTTTTTTCTACAACACTTTAAATCTGGTGAACTGGAGTGCTAAACATTGCTGCATTATATTTCAAGCATTCTATTTCCAGTTGGTAAGGGTGACCATTTATTGGAAACAACATACCCAGAGTTGCTTCAAACATCTGCATTTCTAGATAATTTGTGAACATCCTTTTGGTGGCCTCTGTCTCTGGCCTATAGTTATATTACATAACTAGTTTTTTTGTTGAATATTTGAATAAAATAATTTAATCATTTTTTAAACTTTATCCAGACTGTGAGCAGGAATAGGTTTTTTGCCTGTATGAATCTGCAAATGTCTCATAAGGTTAGTCTGTCTAGCAAAACTCTTACCACATTGTGAGCACATGAATGGTTTCACTCCTGTGTGAAAAAGCTGGTGATTTTTAAGATGACTCTGATTAGTAAAATTCTTTCCACAGTGTGAGCAGGAATATGTTTTTTCTCCTGTATGAATGTGCAGATGTTGCGTAAAGTAACTCTTTTTAGTAAAACCCCTTCCACACTGTGAACAGGAATATGGTTTTTCTCCTGTGTGAATAAGCTTGTGATTTTTAAGATGACTCTGAGTATTAAAACTTTTTCCACACTGTGAGCAGGAATATGGTTTTTCTCCTGTGTGAATACGCTGGTGCACTTTAAGATAACTCTGCTGAGTAAAACTTTTTCCACACTGTGAGCAGGAATATGTTTTTTCTCCTGTGTGAATATGCTGATGCACTTTAAGATTACTCTGCTGAGTAAAACTTTTTCCACACTGTGAGCAGGAATATGTTTTTTCTCCTGTGTGAATACGCTTGTGTTTTTTAAGATAACTATGATGAGTAAAACTTTTTCGACACTGTGAGCAAGAATATGGTTTTTCTCCTGTGTGAATACGCTGATGCTCAATAAGATGACTCGATCTAGTAAAACATTTTCCACACTGTGAGCAGGAATAGGGTTTTTCTCCTGTGTGAATACGCTGATGCTCAATAAGAATACTCTGCTTAGTAAATCTCTTTTCACACTGTGAGCAGCAATATGGTTTTTCACCTGTATGAATACGCTGGTGCACTTTAAGATAACTCTGATAAGTAAAACTTTTTCGACACTGTGAGCAGAAATAGGGTTTTTCTCCTGTGTGAATACGCTGATGCACTATAAGATTACCCAGTTGAGCAAAACTTTTTCCACACTGTGAGCAGCAATATGGTTTTTCTTCTGTGTGAATACGCTGATGCACTATAAGATTACTCAGTTGAGTAAAACTTTTTCCACACTGTGAGCAGGAATAGGGTTTTTCTCCTGTGTGAATACGCTGATGCTCTTTAAGAGTACTCAGTCGAGCAAAACTTTTTCCACACTGTGAGCAGCAATATGGTTTTTCTTCAGTGTGAATATGCTGATGCTCTTTAAGTTGACTCAGTCTAGTAAAACTCTTTCCACACTGTGAGCAGGAATATGGTTTTTCTCCTGTGTGAATACGCTGGTGCAGTATAAGATTACGCTTTTGAGAAAAACTCTTTCCACATTTTGAGCACAAATATGTATTTTCTCTTGTGTGAACACGCTGATGCACTATAAGATTACTCTGATTAGTAAAACTTTTTTCACATTGTGAGCAGGAATAGGGTTTTTCTCCTGTGTGAATACGCTGGTGCGGTTTAAGATGACTCTGATAAGTAAAACATTTTCCACACTGTAAGCAGGAATAGGGTTTTTCCCCTGTGTGAATACGCTGATGCGCTTTAAGATGACTCTGACTAGTAAAACTTTTTCCACACTGTGAGCAGACATAGGGTTTCTCTCCTTTGTGAATACGTTGGTGCTTTTTAAGATGACTCTGATAAGAAAAAGAAAGCCCACATTGTGGGCAGGAATAGGGTTTTTCACCTGTGTGAATACACTGATGCACTAGAAGAGTACTCATTCGGGCAAAACTATTTTCACGTTTTGAGCAAAAAAAAATTTTTTCTTCTGTGTGAATGTGCTGGTGTTGATAAAGTTGAAATTGTGGATTGTAACAATTATATACTGTGAACAGGAATGTGGCTTGTCTTCTGTGTGAACACTCAGGTGTCTTGGAAAAATACTGTTAATTGAAATTCCTTCAACACTGTAGGTTGAAATATTTTTGTTATTTTCTGTGAATTCTTTTCCACCAGCTAGCATGAGTATTCCATGTGTTCATACAGAGGCTTGGTCAGGTTTAATATCAGTCATCACTCGCTGTAGAAATAAAAAATAAAAAAAGTTTACAGTGTGTTGATAGTCCAGATTCACACCACAGATGAGCATAGCAAAGCTGCACAGCCTAGTCTAAGGTTGAGTAGAAAAATAGTCTCCTACAATACTGCTCATTGAAAATCTCCAGGCATTTTTTGGAGCATCTTCATGGCCTCATAGATTTTATAGCCACATCAATACTCTTACAACTGTGACCGAATCGAGCACTATCATACGACCCAACTCTGCCACCTAGGGACTCTCACCCTAGGATATATTACCATAGGTAAAAACCCAACAAAAGGCTCACAGTTCGTTACAGAAGTGAGACACGTGAGATGGAATTCAGTCTTCAGCGTTTATTCAGTTTAACAGATTTAATTTCATAACCACAATTTAGAAAATTAAAGAAAAGTTATATATAAAATCCAAGAGACTACAATTTACACTATATTGCACGAACTCAGTGGCACTGAAAGTCTCACACTGGCAGAAAAAGCTTAACCGTCCTTCGCTTTACACTGGACCCACACACACACACACACACACACACAGTAAAAATAAACCTCAGTTATGGTGAATTCAACAACAGCAACCCAGGTGCAAGAAAGAAATTCACGTGGGCCCAGAGGAAAAGAAAACCCGACCCCAGCATCAGAGACACCAAGTGCACTCGAGTTTCTGGAGACAGGGAGACAAAATACAGCGGTTAAAAATTCACTAAAACGCCCATCCGTCCCACCATATAATTACTTAAAACACAACACAAAACCCAAAACAATACAATAACTGTAAAACAAACGTCAAAGCAAAACCAAACATAAACAAATCTTTATCAAAAAGATTTTAACGTAGGCAAAACAGCAGTAGCTGGAGAAGGGCCCATATGCAGACGAGCCAGAATAGCAGTCGAGAAAATGCCTGCAAAAATACATTCCATCAGATTCATAGAGAGTTTTAATACTGAATACTCCGTGATTAAATCACTAATAAAACATACCTGTACGCGGATATTACCATTTACAGGCAGAGTGATATGTTCCAACTCCGGTGTCGATGGGAAACAACCAAATCCCCTACCGGATTTGTACCGATGCTAATGGCTACCAACACGATCGAAGAGATGCAATCCGGTCTCCCCACCACACTCCTACATAATGAATACGGATTAACACATATTAAACTTTCAATATAATGTTCAAAACAGACTCACCACACACCTTACAAGAGGCACACGGACGAATGAGACCACAGGCAACAGCTATTTCCCGGCCACTTTCCTGCATATCAATACAGCCCCGTCAAACACAAATCGAACAGATTTCTAATACAGCATGACGGATAACCACATACCTCACAGGGAGCGTCTTAACAACAAGTCCCACGATTTCACCGGCTCAGGGACTTGCCACAGCCCACACCACGCATGTCCCTGTACCCAAACGGCCGCGCTAAATAGCTAACTTAGCATGACGTCATGCGGAAAACGAAAGGGAAGATACACCTCCTCCCTGGTAGCCGCGCCTCACCAAAACAATGGGTGACGTCAGTAACTTATACCGGTTACATTCTACCCCAATTTTTTGTGTCGGCGTCCCGTCGACGAAATACTCCCTATTAACTCACCCCAGAGGGTCAGCCAGATCCCCCAAAACCTCGGCCCTGCTCTCCAACCCAGTTATCTGAGGCGAAGCGGTATTAATCACGTTTGCCACGGACTGCGGTAGATTATAAGGGTTCTTGTGCTGCCCTGCTGTCACTCGAGTCGTTCGTCGCCTACTACCCTGCCCAATGGCACCTCCGGTTACAGCAGAGGCCACAGAACCATTCGGGCTAGACCTTGGGGATAAGCCATCTTCCCTTGCGCTGACTAGGGACCGTGGCGACTGACTCTGTGCCACCTCACCAAGGGGAGCTCTACAAACACCTACAGCCCACTCATGACCTAACTCATCTGCTTCCTCCTCGGAATCACCTCCTAACCTCCGATTCTCCACTGGAGCAGCAACCACCGAGATATTGGATGGAACGGGCTTTAACATCGACCGATGTACTTGCCGGATTTGTGCCAAATCTTGCAAAGGGGCCACGGAATAAACCACTCCCCCATCTTCAGGTATCTTTAATACCCGGTGAACCACAGAACTCCAGGCATCCTGAATCTTCCTTCGTCCATGACCAGGGCGCGCTCGGAGATAAACCAACTGACCTAAGGGCAACTGGTCAGCTAACGTGCCTCGATCATGACATACCTTTCGCCGTTGCGCCGCCGCTTGCAGCCTCTCTTTTGCCCCTTTAAAAGCAACCTGCAGACGTCTACCATGTTCCCGCACCCAGTCGCCAACTGCTCCACCTTCTGGCTCCCGAACCCTACCCAACAAGAAATCCACCGGAAGTTGGGGTTCTTGGCCAAACATTAAAAAATATGGCGAGTTCCCCGTCGACTGATGGATAGCTACATTGTAGCTAAAAACCACTTGTGGTAAGTAGTCCGGCCAACGCGCCTTCTGTTCCTGAGATAACGTACGCAAGAGATTATGCATGGTACGATTGAATCTCTCGCACTGACCATTTCCTTGAGGATGATACGGGGTAGTTCGAGTCTTGTGAATTCCATACAAGTCACAAAGTTGACGCACCAATAAACTCTCAAAGTTTTGACCGCAATCGGAATGCAACCGTGCCGGAACCCCATAACGATAGAACCAGTGTTTTACTAATGCATTAGCCACGGTGGGGGCACGCTGATCTCGAGTGGGGATCACTTGGGTAAACTTTGTAAAAACATCCGTGATCACCAAAACCTGTTCGGTACCATCTCTGGCTGGCTCCAAAAACGAAAAATCAATAGCCAATACCTCATTTGGTCTAGAAGCTAGCAGATGTCCCATAGGGGCACGCAACCGCGGCTGCGGAGGCTTAGCAAGGGTACATCTTGCACAGTTCTGGCACCACTGCTTGATATCCTTAGCCATTCCAGGCCAAAAACATCTCTCCCTCACCAGGGCAGTAGTGCGTTCCATACCCTGATGTCCATGTTGGTCATGCAATTGTCGCAATACCTCCTCCTGCAGGCATTCTGGGAGTAATAACTGCAATCTCTCCTCTCCACCATCAGGCATCCAAATCCGCCGGTACAATAGCCCCTCTTGCAGGACAATCCTATCCCACTGGCGCAAGAATCCTTGAGTACGAGGGGACATACCAGCCCGTACACTGGTACTAGGTAACCTATGTTCTTGCCAAAAAGACAGAAAAGATCCAATACTGGGGTCAGACTCCTGCAGGCTCTTCAACTCCTCAAGAGTACGAGAAGGAAGGACAGAAATGGAAGACTGGGCTACTGATGGTCGCGGGGATTCTTCCCCAGCCTTCTGCCGAAGCGCTACTGGCAAGGTCACCCCTCCAGTCACCAACACTGGTAGCTCTTTAGAATTGGAACTTCCTTGCCGGGATAAAGCGTCAGCATTTTTATTCACACGGCCCGGTCGATACCGGATAGTATAGTTGAATGCCGACAACTGTGCCACCCAGCGCTGCTCGGTAGCACCCAGCTTAGCGGTACCCAAATAACTCAACGGGTTATTGTCTGTCCAGACAATACACTCTTGACCCCACAGATACTCGCGGAACTTATCAGTCATGGCCCACTTAAGACCCAAAAACTCCAGCTTCATGGAGCTGTACACCTTCTCATTGGGATGAAGACTGCGACTCGCATACGCCAGAGGGCGTACTTTACCATCCTGTTCCTGAGAAAGCACAGCTCCCAAACCCTGGTGGCTGGCATCGACCTCCAAGATAAACGGGAGTGAAAAATCAGCAAAAGCCAGGGTGGGTGCATTTACCAGCTTAACTTTTAGTGCTTGAAAACTGGTTTCGCATTGTGCGGACCATAACTCTGCCGGCCAGGCCCCCTGACCTTTCCGACCCTTTGTTCCACCCACTTCCGCTACCAACCGATGCAACGGACCAGCCATCTTAGAGAATCCTGGAATAAAACGGCGATAATAACTGGCGAACCCAAGAAATGAGCGCAGCTCAGAAACAGAAGTAGGGGTGGGCCAATTGGCCACAGCTGAAACCTTTTCTGGGTCTGTCGACACCCCAGTATCGGACACCAAGTGGCCCAAATACCGAACTTGTCTTTGAAAGAAACAGCACTTCTCCAACTTTGCCTTCAGCCCTGCCTGTCCCAGGCGACTTAACACGAGCTCTAGTCGGCTCAAATGCTGATCTATATCCGAGGAAAAGACAATAATATCGTCAAGATAAAGCAGCACGGATTGGCAATTTTGGTCGCCAAACATCCGCTCCATAAGCCGCTGAAAAGTGCTGGGAGCGTTACAGAGTCCAAAAGGCATCCGATTAAACTGGAACAACCCAAAGGGAGTACAGAAAGCGGTCTTCTGACGATCACCTTCCGTAATGGGAATTTGATTGTACCCACTAGCCAAATCCATCGTTGAGAACCACTGAGCCCCCGAAAGGCCATCCAAAGTCTCCTCAATTCTAGGTAGTGGGAACGCATCCTTCCTAGTTTTACCATTAAGTTGGCGATAATCCACACACATCCGCAAATCACCATTTTTCTTCTTCACCAAGACAATGGGTGAGGCGTACGGACTACAACTTTCCTGGATCACCTGACCATCAAGCAGCTGTCGAATATGCGCCTTTACGGAATCATAATCAGATGGAGGGATACGTCTAAATCGCTGTCTTACTGGTACCTCATCCACGAGAGGAATATCATGGGAAATCAAATCCGTACAACCAATATCCCCTTCAAATGCCGAGAACACTGCGGAATACCTGTGAAGAAGGGACCGTACCCGCTCCTGATCTAGTAAGGTAAGGGCCGAAAGATCTAAGGCCTTGATCTGCTCCGATATAGGATGAGGTTGAGCTATCTGAACCTGAACGTGTACACCCCCCATAGGGGATTCACCCACCTCCTCTCGAATAGCTGCAGGTAAGCTCACTATCTGAACACTGGTAAGCAGCCCTACTGGGCAAAATGGAGGCAAGATAACACTAGTGCAACTCACATTTACCACTGGTACATACACAGTCCCACGGACTACCTTGACCAACGAAGAACTGATTAACAGACCATCAGGTAATGCACCCACCTCATCCAATGGTTCAATCAAAACCCCATGAGCACACTTACTAAACTGACTAGAACATGTAGCCGCGACCATCTTCAAAGTACCCGCAGGAATATGAACAGGCCGCCGTCCTCGAACCCTAGCTAGCCCAGTGGCTAAACTAGGGGGCCTCCTGGAAACCTGCTCGCAATACTGAAAGGCTTGTCGCCAAGACGATGCCGCATGCACTACTGGGGGAAGATCAAATAGGGCCGACCCATGTTGACAAAAGAGTTCCTCAAAACACTCACGAATGACATTCATCCCCAACACACCTGGGACAAGGGGTGCTGTGCTAGAACCTAGAGGGTCTTTAACGACCAGCCAACCACGATCCGGGATAGACTTCCCCAGCACTTCAACCGTCAATTCGACGTAACCCACATAAGGTATTTCTAGCCCATTAGCTGCCCGAAGCTGCAACCAACGGCACGAATGCAATTCACCCTGAATGTGTTGACGAAAGAAACTCTCGGTTATGGTGGATACCATGGATCCCGTGTCAAGCAGACAATTTACCACCACCCCACCCAACCTGATTGCTACTCTCGGGCACTGTGCAACTAAGGACGGACGGGCAATGGAAGTAAACTGTGTAGAACTAACTTGTGAAGTAGAGCCAGTACGGTCCCCTCTCAATGTGTGGCTCAGCACACTAGAGGGTACTAGTTTTCCGCCGACTGAGAATTAGCAGTGGCATGGCTAGGATGCGGGGTGGCCCCTCGACGTGCTGGAACACGCTCATTATCACACTCTCTAGCATAATGACCTGGTTGTTGACATCGTCTACAAATTACCGTAGGCCGACTAGAAACTGTAGAGTGGGGGGAGGCACATAGCCGGGCGACACTTTGAGCTAACTGGTCAATCTGTTCCTGTTGTTTGATCAACATAGCTTTTAACTCTAACACCTCTCCACTTTCCGAATTAGCTCTCACTATAGGCGCGCCTCTAGATACCTGTAATGCACACGTAGAAGAGACCCCATGACTCTCACCCCGTTGGACATCGTCCGGCCTACTCTCTCGCTCCCAAAGAATGGCCGCTGCCCGCACCTGTAGCATAGAGAGCTCTGGCGTTTGCCGGACCAGCTGCTTTAATTGCCTACAGAGGGCAGAATCCAAAACGTTTTCAACAAACTGATCACGAACCAATGTATCAGCATTCGGCCCTATGTACGATGCACACCGTTTGATCCGGTCCATCAGTGCAAAAAGGGCATGGGAAAACTCCTGCAACGATTCACCTTCGAATTGCTTACGGCAAAAGAACCGCTCCTGTAAAGCGATATGAGACTTAGAACAACCATATAGTTCCTTCAAAATGAACAAAATCTTATCAGGATCCTCCCTCTCCACTCTAGGCCTATACCTTATTTCATCCTTCGCCTCACCTTCCAAATGATCGAACATGAAATAAGCCTGATCAAGAGGTCCTAAGTGTCGAGCGCGGACACTAGCTTGTACTTCTTCACTCCACTCCTCTATAGTAATGCCACTCCTACCCCGGAACACCGGGCATTTACGCTCACGAGGAATATAAATTAACCTTTCAACCGAGCCAAGGTTACTCACAGTCTCCTGAGAAGCACTACCAGGACCCTCTCGACGTCGAGCAGAAGCATGCTCCTGTGAAAGGCGTTCCTGCCCAGCCTGGAGCTGTTGCACCATCTCTCTTAACTCTTGGAGCTCGTTAGCCATAACAACCGAAAATAGGGGAAAAAAACAAAGATGATAAGAACTCACTCCTCAATGGTACCCAACCAAGGTCCTTGAGGACCAACACTACTGCTGTTTTGCCTTAAGTATACTATCTTCCCCAAAACCAAATAACGTTGAAGACTGAAGGCCACGACACGCCCTAGTTTCCGAGTCCTGCCGACTGCGCCACAAATGTGGCCGACTAGAGTACTATCATAAGACCCCGACTACGCCACCTAGGGACTCTCACCCTAGGATATATCACCATAGATAAAAAACCCAACAAAAGGCCCACAGTTCGTTTCAGAAGTGAGACACGTGAGAGGGAATTCAGCCTTCAACGTTTATTTAGTTCAACAGATAAAATCCGTAACCGCAATTTTTAGAAAATTAACTTAAAAATTATATATAAAATCCAAGAGACTACAATTCACATTATATTGCACAAACTCAGTGACACTGGAAATCCCACACTGGCAGAAGAAGCTTAACCGTTCTTCACTTTACACTGGACCCATACACACACACGCACAGTACGCTAAACCTCAGTTATGGTGAATTCAACCACAGCAACCCAAGTGCAAGAAAGGAATTGACGTGGGCCCAGAGGAAAGAAAGCCCGACCCCAGCGTTGGGGACACCCAGTGCACTCGAGTCTCTGGAACAAAGAGACAAAATACAACAGTTAAAAATTCGCTAAAACGTCCATCCGTTTCGCCATATTGAAATAAAACAGAAAAACCAAACCATAAAATAACGTCAAAACAAAATCAAATCTTAATCACACACAGTCTTAACGTAAGAAAAAAACAAAACCAAACAAAAACAAATCTTAATCGAAACGACTTTCACATAGGCAAAACGAGGGTTTCAACGTAGGCAAAACAGCAGTAGCTGGAGAAGGGCCCATATGCAGACGAGCCAGAATAGCAGTCGAAAAAATGCCTGCAAAAATACATTCCATCAGATTCATAGAGAGTTTTAATACTGAATACTCCGTGATTAAATCACTAAT
>JAOVVE010580086.1:0-11227 GCA_028565655.1 Hoplisoma axelrodi | reverse complement strand
TTTGTGCGTACACCATTTTCTGGATTTGTCCGTACGCCAGGTTTTAGTAAGAAATCCACGCAAGTCTTTGTACATGAAGCCCCAGGTATTTAAATAAAAAAAATCGTAATTAATGAAAATATAGTGCCTTTGGAATTTCAAAATAAAAAAAAAGCGTGTTTTAAAGATGACGATATAAATCGATGTTTTCGCTTTGCCACGATATAAATGAATCGTTTATCTTTTAATCGATGTAGATCTATGTATTGTTACACCCCTAAAACCAGATGAGCGCATCCACGTTTTGTGCCCGAATTTCGGCCCGACGTACACTTGAAAGCAGCATAATATGCCCCAAACGGTGATATCAGCAACCACTTCTTTTTTAAATCAAGGTGTATCCATACTTATGGCCCACCCTGTATTTTAAGGGCTTTTTTGCTTTATTTAATTTTTTTTTTTGCCGTTTAACCTGGTCACCATTAGGCAGCTGTGCAGTACAGACCAATAACAGTGCAATTAGGATCTGTGTTAATTGTGTTGTGTGTGTGTGTAATACACAGTAAAGAAACAAATGGATGTAAGCTGTGAAAACAATTAGTATTAGCCTAGTAATGAAGCACAGCTTTAGCTGCCTAATTAACTAGATCAATCTTCAGGCAAATTAAACAACTGGTGCCTGAATTATATTACGCAGCGTTATTAGATTAAACTGTTGATGCTCCGAGTCAACGAATAACAATTTTTACTAAACGAACCAAACATTCAGGAGAGGGAAAATCAGTTACCCTGTATAGATTTTACGA
This sequence comes from Hoplisoma axelrodi, assembly GCA_028565655.1. Lineage (NCBI taxonomy): Eukaryota > Metazoa > Chordata > Actinopteri > Siluriformes > Callichthyidae > Hoplisoma > Hoplisoma axelrodi. Next base: position 10,442 of record JAOVVE010580086.1, on the reverse strand, counting down.
CACAAACCAAAAAGGACAAAATATTACGATGCACCTGGACTGATTCATGTTGAAGTACTACTTGAGTGTGTGTGTGTGTGTGTGTGTGTGTGTGTGTGTGGGCGCGCGCATGTGTGTGTGTGTGCGTCCTTCTCTGAAGTCCATTAGGACGAGTTACAGCCAACATGAGCTGGCGACCTTATACTTACGGCCTGATCGATTCAGGATCATTTTGCTGAGAACATTTCGCACAACAGAACAGAGTGATTGACAACGGAGAGAAATGTGAAACTTCTGTGTACAGTTGTGTTCAAAATTGTTCAATCCCGACTACAGTAGAGTGTTTTAGCAAGTTGGACGTTTATTTTTTATCTTATTCATAATCAGGTCAAAAAAAGACTTTAATGATAAAAAATGCCATTTAAATTACAACAATATCTTTTCAGGTATACCAACAAATGTCCTTTTAGTCATTTCCTCATTGACAAAATAATTTAATGCCTTAGTCACATACATCATTAGTACAACTCCCTTTGGTAGTAATTATGTTCTTCAGATATGAAACATAGCTTGACACAAGTTTATTGCAGCGATCTAAAGGTATCTTGGCTCATTCCTCATGGGCAAAGGCCTCTAGTTCATTGACATTCCTAGGCTTGAGTGCTGCAACTGCCTTCAAGTCCCACCAGATATTTTCTATAGGATTTAAGTCAGGTGATTGTAACGGCCACTCGAGAATCTTCCAATCCTTCTTCTGCAACCAAGCCCTGGCAAAATTTGAGGAATGCTTGGGATTATTGTCTTGTTGGAAGGTCCAACTTCTTCCAAGCTTCAGCTTTTTCACTGACTGCATGATATTTTTACTCGAGAGCTCTTGATATTTAACTGAATTCATGATACCTTGCACACAGTGTAGATTCCATGTACCAGAAGAAGCAAAACAGCCCCAGAGCATGACTGACCCACCACCATGCTTCACAGTAGGCAAGGTGCTCATTTCTTTATAGGCCTCATTTTTCCTCCTCCAAATATATCTTTGAGCCATAGGCCTAAGGAGTTCCAATTTTGTCTTGTCGCTCCAGAGAACAGTGTCCCAAACCTTTGGTTTGTCCACATGGTTTTTGGCATACTGGAGTCGACTCTTCTTGTGCTTTGGAGCCAGCACAGGGGTGCATAGTGGGTATGACTATTACCTCACATCATGAAGCTCCTGGGTTTAAATATTTTTTGTACGTTTTTAAGCTCCAGCTTCCTTTTGCAGTCTAAAGTCAGTTTATTGAATTTAACATAATAAATTCTCTCTAATAGAGAATGTGTGTAAATGTGTTTGTGTGACTGGTGACTAGTCCAGGATGTTTCCCGGCCTTTTTCCCAATAAGCACTGAAGTAGGACCCAAGAACTCCTTCAACTCCTTCACTAAAGTATTTTATTTTAAAGTTTATTTTTTAGATTGTTCACAATTAGTTTAAAGAAGAATTTTAGTAATACACAAATGCAACTTAAATAACAATATCCTATTAGGTATACCAACAAATGTCCTTTTCGTAATTTCCTCATTGACAAAATTATTCAATCCCTTGGTCACATACATCATTAGTACTTAGTACAACTTCCTTTTGCAGTAATAATGTCATTCAGACATGAAACATAGCTTGACACATGTTTCTTTCAGCGATCTAAAGATATCTCATTAGCTCATTCCTCATGGGCAAGGGCATCTAGTTCATTGACATTCTTGGGCTTGCGTTCTGCAACTGCCTTCAAGTCTCACCAGAGATTTTCTTTTAGATTTAAGTCGGGTGATAGTGATGGCCACTCCAGAATCTTCCAACCCTTTCTCTGCAACCAAGCCCTGGTAGAATTTGAGGTATGCTTGGGATCATTGTCTTGTTGGAAGATCCAGCGTCTCCCAAGCTTCCCAGATCCTTCAAAATCTGCTGGTATTTAACTGAACTCATGATACTTTGCACACAGTGTAGATTCCCTGTACCAGAAGAAGCGAAACAGCCGCAGAGCATGACTGACCCACCACCATGCTTTACAGTAGGCAAGGTGTTCTTTCCTCATTCGTCCGCCTCCAAACATACATTTGAGCCATAGGTCCAAAGAGTTTCTAATTTGACGTGTTTGTCCACGTCCATTGTAAGTAACTCTAATCTAATAAAGCATCTCAAGTCCGCACACTGTTCTACCAAACTAGTGAAAACAAAAAACACAGCTTTAATTTAATTTAATCTTTAAAAATAGTAACGCAATTGTTACTTTCCCTGGTAATGATGATTCAACGTCTCCCAAGCTTCAGCTTTGTCACTGACTGCATGGTATTTTCACCCAAGATCTCCTGGTATTTAACTGAATTCATGATACCTTGCACACAATGTAGATTCCCTGTACCAAAAGAAGCGAAACAGCCCCAGAGCATGACTGACCCACCACCATGCTTTACAGTAGGCAAGGTGTTCTTTTCTCATTTGTCCTCCTCCAAACATATCTTTGAGCCGTGGGTCCAAAGAGTTTAAACGTTGAAGTGTTTGTCTAGGCCATCATAAGTAGCTCTAATCTAATAAAGCATCTCACGTCTGCACACTGTCCTACCAAACTAGTGAAAACGAAAAACACAGCTTTTATTTGATTTAATCTTTGAAAATAGAAACACAATTGTTACTTTCCCTGGTAACGATCATTCAACGTCTCCCAAGCTTTAGCTTTGTCATTGACTGCATGACATTTTCACCCAAGATCGCCTTGTATTTGACTGAATTCATGATTCCTTGCACACAGTGTAGATTCTATGTACCAGAAAAAGCGAAACAGCCGCAGAGCATGACTGACCCACCACCATGCTTTACAGTAGGCAAGGTGTTCTTTCCTTATTCTTCCTCCTACAAACATTTCTTTGAGCCATAGGCCCAAAGAGTTCCAATTTTGTCTTCTTGCTTCAGAGAACAGTGTCCTAAAACCTTTGTGGTTTGTCCTGGAGTTCTGGAGTCACTTCTTCTTGTGCTTTGGAGTCAGCAGAGGGGGCGTCTGGAAGTTCACGGAGGCCTTCATCTCGCAGTGTGCGTCTTATCGTCTGGGCCAAAACCTGAGTGCCTCCCTCTGACAAGTCCTGTCGCAGTGCCTCAGATGTTAACCGGGGATTTTTTCCGCCTTTCGTTTAAGGTAACGGACAGCAACCACTTTCTGCCACGCCCAGGTAGTGTTTGCACTGTGCCTTTAGTTTTAAACTTGCGAATTATGCTTCCAATTGTGTCTCTTGGAATGTTTAACGTCTTTGCTTTTTTTATATCCGCATCCTTGCTTATGAAGTGAAATTACCTCTTTTGACCATTCCCTGGACTTCACCATGTCGCATTTTGTTTATATTCTAGAAAGGATATTGTTGTAATTTAAGTTGCATTTGTTGATTATTAAAGTCCTTCTTTGACCTGATTGTGAACAAGATCAAAAATAAACTTCAAACTTCCTAAAACACTTGATTGTAGTGGGGGTTGAATAATTTTGAACTCTATAGATCTTACACCCCACAAACTGTCTATTGCTTAGCATCGCTTAAATAGCAATGCTGCTGGTGAATATATCTACCCCGATAAGTGTGGCATCTTAAATGAGGCGTGTTCAGGTACGATTCTGGTGTAAAGCGTAAACACGGGTGCACCGCTGACTGGAGACAGCCTAAAGATGTCAACAGGCGGACGTTTGTTGCTATCTCGACAGTCAGTCATCAACACGAGGGCGTGTCCAACAACATTGAACACTGAATAGAACGAAATACTATTAAATATCACTGCATTTTTACAGAGAATGTCTATGCATAGTCTACAGCAGAACCCAGAAATTGTTAACGGCGGACTCGAACCGGTAAACCATTGCTTTAATTTTAGTTGTTTTATTATTTTTCGAGCATTTTGTGTGTTTTTTTGTGCATCTCATGCCTTTTTGGTGTGTTTTCATGTTTTGTGTGTGTTTTTAAATTTTTTTTGTAATTTTTTTATGTTCTATGTGTTTTTCGTATGCTTTGCATGTTTTTTCTGCGTTTAGTTTGTCATTAATTTTGTGTTTTTTCGTGCATTTTCAGTGTGTTGCATGTTTTGTGTGTGCTTTTGGTGTATTTTGTGGTTTTGTGTGTTATTTGTGCATTTTTAGTATGTTTTCTGGGTGTTTTTTGTGCATTTTGTGTGTTGTACGTTTTGTGTGTTTTTCATGCGTTTTGTGCGCTTTGTGTGTTACATGTTTTGTGTGTGCTTTTTGTGCATTTTTAGTGTGTTGTAAGTTTTCTGTGTGGTTTCCGTGCATTTTGTGTTTTTTGTGCATTTTGTGTGTTTTTTTATGTGTTTTGTGTTTTTTTTCTTGTGTGTGTTTTTAGTGTGTTTCATGTTTCGTGTGTGTTTTTCAGTGTTTTTTGTACATTTTTATGTGGTCTGTGTTTTTTGAATGCCTTGTATGTTTTTTTTTTGCATTTTGTTTATTAATTTTGTGTGTTTTTTGTGGATTTTTAGTGTGTTACATGTTTTGTGTGTTCTTTTTGAGTGTTTTGTGCGTTTTTAGTGTGTTTCATGTTTTTAATGTGTTTTTCGTATGCTTTGTGTTTTTTGTGCGTTTAGTTTTTCATCAATTTTGTGTGTTTTTTGTGAGTTTTGTGTGTTATTTTTGCATTTTAAGTGTGTTGTATGTTTTCTGGGTGTATTTCGTGCATTTTGTGTGTTTTTGTGTGTTTTTCATGCATTTTGTGCGCTTTGTGTGTTACATGTTTTGTGTGTGCTTTTTGTGCATTTTTAATGTGTTTGTTTTCTGGGTGTTTTTCATGTGTTTTTGTGTTTTTTTCATGTGTTGTGTGTTTTTAGTGTGTTTCATGTTTCGTGTGTGTTTTTCAGTGTTTTTTGTACATTTTCATGTGGTCTATGCGTTTTTCGAAGGCTTTGTATGTTTTTTTTATTCAGCATTTTGTTGATTAATTTTGTGTATTTTTTGTTCTTGTTTTGTGTGTTTTGTGCATTTTTTGGTGTGTTACGTGTTTTGTGTGTTCTTTTTGAGTGTTTTGTGTGTTTTTAGTGTGTTTCATGTTTTTTATGTGTTTTTTGTATGCTTTGTATGTTTTTTGTGCATTTAGTTTTTCATCAATTTTGTGTGTTTTAGTATGCTTTTTATGTTTTTTCTGTGTTTTGTTTTTTATGAATTTTGTGTTTTTCATGCTATAAGGTACAGGTTGTGCATTATTGTGAATAAACCACGTAAGAGAGATGTAAATTTACTTCGCTTGTGCGTCGTGCCTAATAACTCCTGGTTTATTCACAACAATGCCTGCCTTCTCCTTGGCCCTGTACTTTTAAAATGTAATCTATTTTGTGTGTTTTTTATGTGTTTTTGTGCATGTTTTGACTGTTTTTCATGCATTTTTAGTGTGTTACATGTTTTGTCTGTTTTTCATTATTTTTCTTTGTGTTTTTTGTGCGTTTTTAGTGTGTTACATGTTTTGTGTGTGTTTTTTGTGCATTTTTAGTGTGTTACACATTTTGTGTGTTTTTCATACGTTTTTTTGTTTTTTTGTGCGTTAGTGTGTTACATGTTTTGTGTTTGTTTTTCATGCATTTGTTTTGTGCATTTTGTGTGTTTTCCATGAGTTTTGTACTTTTTTAGCGTGTTTCATGTTCTGTGTGTTTTTTGTGCATTTTTTATGTTGGATATTTCATTTTCGAAGCATGTTGTGTGTTTTCATGCGTTTTTGTGTGTATGCTTTAGGGTTTTTTGTACATTTTTAATGTTGTATGTGTTTTTCATATGCTTTGTATGTTTTTTCTTTTTTTTTTTTTTTTACATTTTCATCAATTTTGTGTGTTTCATGCATTTTGTGCGTTATTAGTGTTTGATGTTTTGTGTGTTTTTAGTACATTTTTTTGTGCATTTTTTGTGCGTTTTTAGTGTGTTCGATGTGTTCTGTGTGTTTGTGTTTTTCATGCGTTTTGTGTGGTTTTTCGTGCTTTTATTTATGTTTTCTATGTGTTTTTTGTGCGTTTTTGTGTGTTTTTTTGTGCCTTTTTTAGTATGTTTCATGTCTTATTTGTGTTTTTCAATGTTTTTTTGTACATTGTTTGTTCTATGCGTTTTTTTTTTGTATGCTTTGTATGTGTTTTCTGCGTTTAGTTTTTTTAATCAGTTTTGTGTGTTTTGTGCATCTTTCATGCCTTTTGTGCATTTTTAGTGTTTTTTATGTGTTCTATGTGTTTTTCATGCTATAAGGCACTTAAGGTTGTGCGTTTTTGTAGATAAACCACTGAAAAGAGGTATAACTTTGCTATCTTCGCTTGCGCGTCATGCCTAATAACACCTCTTGATTAATATCTTCTGGTTTATTCATAATAATGCACAGCTCTTGAGCCTTATTGCATTATTGCACTGCAGTAAGATGTTCAGTAAATTTCTTTGGCCCTGTACTTGTACTCTGCACAATGACGATAAAGTTCAAACTAATCTAAACTAAAAAAAGTGAACAGGTTGCATAACAGGTATTCATTCTATAGCATTATGATGACTTGATAAAGCTTTATAAATGTGTTAATAATGCATCATAAATACCGGCTTTAAGTAAAGTGTTACCATAATACTACTGTATTTATTCCTGGTATTTTTCCTGACCGCACCGAAACCCAATCCAGCGTGCAGTTTTGTGCGTTTCCATCCGGGGTTCATTGCGTCCTCAGATGTTTCTGGGAATCTGTCTGTGTCACAATCCATATCCAGATAGAGGCTTCAGATGTTCTGGGTTTCTATTAAAAGCAGACTGGACTGGAGTTGAAAGCAGCAGCAGCAGCAGCTTAGGTCCTGAGGCTCCGTCTCGGCCGTCTGTCCGTCCAGCAGCGCCGCTGTGGAAGAACAAAGGCCTTTTTTACTTTTACCCACTGTAGGCTTTTTTGATGTGGAGAGATGGACGGAGCGTGGAAATCAATAAGCCCATGTGTGTTTGAAGCCACCTTATCTCGGTGCACATTCCTCTGTAGTGTTGTCATGTACAGGTGGGACTGGGATGAATACGGGGGATGGAGGTCTCTCATGGTGGAGCGAGTTAAGAAACTATTCATTAAAAGTTTGTGAACAGCCTCAGTGGTGCTGTCGTACGAGCCTTTAAAGCCCAGTCGAAGCGTCCTTATCTTATTGGTCCAGTTGCTTTATAACAAACAGCTCAATCCTTAAGATGGTTTCAGTGGGAATGCTGGCGTCCACCTTACACCGTGTACGTCCACTTTATTCTGCTCCAACGGTCAGGACCCCAATAGTACCACCACATTATTCCTATCCCAGCAGTGTCACTGAGGTGGAGGAATAAAACTACAGATGCGCTAAAACCTCTGCGTTCTCCGGTTTCACCCACAGTCCAAAAACATGGATTCAAGGAGAATTACTCTAAATTGCCCCTATCTAAATGGCCTCATATAGTGTGTGTGAGTGGGTGTGCGCCAAGCGACCCATCCTGGGTGTATCTCTGTAGTGCTTGAAACAGAGTTAATGAGGTGAAATTAAAGTTTTGTTGAAAGCAGCTGTGGCAACTAACTAGCAATTAATACACCTGTTTTTATTTTTGTGGTATTTGTGCATTTTGTGTATTTTACATGCGCTCTTTGTGCGTTTTTAGTGGGGGATTTTTTGTACGTTTTTTTTTGCGTTCTGTGCAATTCTTGTGTGCTTTGTAAGTTTTTTGTGCCTTTTATACGTTTTGTGAGGTTTTTTTTTGTGAGTTTTATTGTGCATTTTACATTGCGCTTTTTTGTTAGCGCAATTTTTTGTTTATTATGTTTTATTAGTTTTTATTGATTTTTTTGTGCATTTTTTTTTGTGTTTTTTTTTTTACATTTTCCCTGCAGTCTGTGTTTCTGGAGTGCTTTGTATGTTTTTCATGCATTTTATGCATCTTTTATGCCTTTTTTAGTGAGTTTTATTGTGCATTTTACAATGCGCTTTTTGTATTTTTTAGTGTTTTTTTGTAGGTTTTTCTTGCATTCTGTGCATTTTTCGTGTGCTTTGTAAGTTTTTTGTGCGTTTTATACATCTTTAATGCATTTTGTGAGTTTTAATTTTGTTTTTAGTGAGTTTTATTGTGCATTTTACAGTGCACATTTTGCGTTCCTTAGTGGGTTTTTTTGTACGTTTTTCGTGTTTGTGCATTTGTGTTTTTTGTGTTTTTCATGTTTATTTTCTATGCATTTTTTTTTTTAGTGTTCTTTTTGTAAGTTTTTTATGCATTCTGTGCATTTCTTGTGTTCTTTTTATGTTTTTTTTGTGCATCTTTTATGCATTTTTTGTGAGTTTTTAGTGAGCTTTATTGTGCATTTAGTTTTTTATGCATTTTGTGTGTTTTGTGTGTTTTTAGTGTTTTTTATTGTATTTGTGCATTGTCTAGTATTTTTTTTTTTGACATTTTTTTTGCGTTCTATGTGGCTCTCGAGTGCTTTGTATGTTTTTGTGCGTTTTGTTTTTCATGTATTTTGTACTTCTGCATGTTTTTAGTATTCTTTGTTACATTTTTCATGCGTTCTATATATTTCTCGTGTGCGTTGAATGTTTTTTGTGCTTTTTTTCATCCGTTCCATGCGTTTCTTGTGTGCTTTGTAAGTTTTTAATGCATTTTGTGCATTTTCTATGCATTTTTTTTTATTTTGTAAGTAATTACTTTGTTTTTAGTGCCTTTTGTTTTTCATGCATTTTATGTGTTTCATGCGTAACGTGCACATTTTTTTTTTTACTTTCTGCATGCGTTCTGTGGGTTTCTCATGTGCTTTGTATGTTTTTATGCATTTTTGTGAGTTTTGTAGGTTTTTATTTATTTTTTTATGCGTTTTTAGCGCGTTTTGTTTTTCATGCATTTTGTGCTTTTGCGTTTTTTTTTTGTATTTTTTGTTACATTTTTCATGAGTTCTAGATTTCTCGTCTGCGTTGTATGTTTTTTGTGTGTTTTTCATGCGTTGCATGCATTTCTCATGTGCTTTGTACGTTTTTAATGCATTTTGTGCATCTTTTATGCATTTTTTCAGAATTTTGTAAGTAATTACTTTGTTTTTAGTGCCTTTTGTTTGTGCATTTATTTCTTTTTTTTCCTTTTTCGTGCATTCTTTGTGCTTGTCATGTGCATTGTATGTTTGTGCATTTTTATTTATTTATTTTTACGTTTTCATACATTTTGTGCGTTTCTTGTATGCGTTTTTTGTGCGTTTTGTTTTTCATTCATTTTGTGCCACTTTTGTGCGTTTATAGTTTTTTCTTTTTTTGTGCGTCTTCTATGCGTTACATTTGTACCTCTTGAGGTAGTAAGTGTTTGGAGATATGTTTTAAGAATCTGGAACGTTTCACTATTAGGGTCCCATGTGTGTCATCTTTGTGATGTTTTTTTTGTTAAATACATATAAAAAAGCAGGTCCTTGGTATTAAGGTGATTCCATAATGTTATTTAGAGTTTGTGTATTGTCTGATGTATGTTTCCGTGGAGACGGCGCTCTGTAAATACTCTTAATCTGAATGAAAGGCAGAGGTTTTTTGATCTTGCGTTTTACTGAATTGCTGATGGTTCTTAAGACATGAACTTAATTGCAGCCGTAAAGTTTATCAGCGTTAAATCTCCCTAGAATGCCTGTTTTTTTTCGGCACTTGATTTGGTGCAGCCTAATCTCCGAGGCGGAGAGGGATTTGGTCCCTGTGTGCTCGTTCTGACTTCGCTGGCACAATGGTGCGTCATGCGCTAACGACGAGCCCTTTCTTCTGACTTGGCCTGGTTTTGCCTCTCGAATCCAAGCGCATTAAATCTTCAACACACACTCGTGTGATCACAGACAGCTTCCATTTGCCATCTTTAGCTTCATTACTGCCCCATGCAGCCAGGCTCAGACGGAATATTCCACCCGGCTTCTATGGCGCTCAATCTCCGTTCTTCTGAACTGCTGTTATTTTTGAACACTCGCATATTTGCATGCCAGTCAAGAAGCCTGTGAGCGCCGGTGCTCCTCTAACTGCAGTGTTTCTGACTCTTTGGGGAGAGGTGGGGGGAGGGGGGGGGAGTGAACGCTCTGCTCCTCTTTTTAGGACGCTGAATATTTCAGCTTTTCATTTTCCCTTTTTATTTCACGAGCTGCCTCTCCGTCCTTCTGCCTTTAATCCGTTTCTGGATTCGTTTGCGTTCCACTCAGACATAACTGGTGGCGTGGCCCGTCTGAGGCCGGGGACTTGTGGGGAGCAGCAGCCCACATGGCATCCATATGTCCACGCTTTAGTCGCTGTGTTGATGTTGGTGTTCTTCACCCCTGGCGTTTTTATATATTGAGTGCGAGACGAAGGGGCCGCCATGATCTCGAATCATTCGATCTGTAAAACGTTTTCGACTTGAAGCTCAATCACGTTATGACAGTGTTGGGCACATTACTTTTAAAAAGTAATTAATTATAGTTACTAGTTCCTTCTCCCAAAAAGTAACTGAGTTAGT
>JAOVVE010578017.1:0-11233 GCA_028565655.1 Hoplisoma axelrodi | reverse complement strand
TGTAGAGGTTATCCTATATATCTCTGCCAAATTTGAAGTTTGTGAGGTGAGTGGAAGTGCCCAATTTATTCAGGGCCCGTGTTTCAGATTGGGTCCCCTGGTGGGCCCCCGGTGGGATTTTGAAAGTAAGTTAGTTGTTCCAAATGCATGGTGGGGAATGACGGTTCCAAGTTTCAATCTTGTAGGTATTTGGTGAGTGAGTGAGTAAGTGAGTGAGGGCATATATACAGTATAAATCTACAATAAACTTTTAAAAAGTACCTGCTGTTGATTTTTTTTGTCTTTGAAATTACTTTAATGCTTTGTCTAGACCCACCTAATATAAATAATTCCACGTATTTTTTTTTTATAAATCAGGTCCTGGTTTGGTAAATGTATAATTAAGAGAATGTTATAGAGTGAAATTGCTATTCTGTGTTTTTTTATTCAGGCATGTGTTCTTAAAATAGTCATTTTGGCAGAGTTACTTAGATTTTAGTTTTTCAATGTTTTTTAAGTTTACTTAAGTTTCAAACCTAATATACACATTGTTAAATTCAATGATTTATTTTCATGTCACACTGAATATTATTTATGCCTCTTTGTAAATAAATGTAGGGGAAGAGGCGACTTTGAGCATGCCATTGTTTTGCCGCTCCGTTGCCCCTTCCCCTTATCAAGGCTGTCAAAAGTAAACAACAGCTTTTGTGACTGAGAGTCAGGGCTGATAAAGAGTTTTCATAAGAAGCTTTAGTTTATAACGTGCCCCATTTAGTGGTCAGTAACTGTAACTGCGTTGTAACGATAAAAATAGTGACTACTTTGAGGGACCGTTAATGAAAATAATAATGCTGTTAGTAACGCCGTTATTCCCATCACTGACAGTTATACACAGAAGTTTAACAAGAAGGAGTTTAACAAAAAATAAGTTGAACAAGAGGGAAGTTGCACCCTTCCTTATTGCAAATGGCTTCATCTTCACCAACCATGACCAACATTTGTTATTGTGTTAATGGAAAATTAAACAAACTAGAATTAAAGTCCCAAAGTTAAACACATGTCAGTGTAGCATTACTTCCTTCATAGAAAATAACATTTTCCACAAAGAGAACAATCATTAAATATATAAGATAAAAGTCTGTATGTAATCATATATAGATATGATATACATACATATATACAGACCATTCCATCCATTATCTTCCGTTTATTCCTCACTAGGGTCGCGGTGGGGTTCCCCATGTATATACAGACCATAAGTTATATTTAATACAAGAAAAATGACTTACTGAGAGATTGGGTGCAGGTGTAGACCACTGACAGTTATGTTGGACGTTCCAGGGCAAGAATCATTAAAATCAGATTTAAAGGCATAAATGAGCAGAAGGTTTTTCCATCACACCTTAAAATAAAAAGAGTCAGTTCCTGTACAGATAAGCACAGACCTATTGGACCAGAATAAGATGGAAAGCTAACTGAGAAAAGGACGGAAAAATGGTTGGCGGCTTATAGATGTACAGTGATTTTCACTGAGGTCTCTATTTGGGTCTGTATCTGAACTTAGAACCTGAACTTCCCACAGACGAGACGCTGGATTTTTTTTTATAGAAGGTGATCACGTTGTCTAAAAGAACATTTTGTGGACATGAATACTCGTGCAGAAGTTATACAGAATAAGTTTCTATCGGGTAGGGAGGATTCATCATTTTTGCAATTAATTGTAAATAAAAATGTTGCAATTAATTTATCATAAATGGGACTTAAAATCATCATGACATCATTAATGAGAAAAAAGTTGTAGACCAAGTGGCTGATCTGATTGGTTAAAATGACAGGTTGAGCTATGTTTTATTTAATGCTACTGGATCCAGCAAGGTTCATTCCGAAGGGGCAGACAGAAACTGTTAACCTGTTATAACTGTTAAACCCTGTTATATCGCGACAGTACGCTAGTTCGGAGTGTATCGCGAGAGTATGCAAGCGGGAGGAGTGGGGATAAGTTTCTTAAGTGTTTTTGAGCGGGAGAACCATGTTGGTCGATATTGAGAACTGAATAAAAGGTAACCTCTAATTAAACCAAGACGTTGTGTCAGTTGATTAACATTGGCAGGAGAGGATGGTTTCCAATTATAAAGTACCACCGAAGTTTGATGAAGCCAGACCCTACGAGTGTTGGAAGAATGAAGTTAATGTTTGGAGACGCGTTACGGAGTTGGATAAAAAGAAGCAGGCACTAGCGGTGGCGCTGGGGCTCGAAGGGAGAGCCAGAGAAACAGCTATGGAAATACCTGCTGATGATTTGGACAACGATGATGGTATGGAAACATTATTTACCAAACTGGATGCAGTGTTTCTAAGAGAAGAAAAAGACCGTGCATACGAAGCTTACTCGTATTTTGACTCGATCGCAAAAGCCGACGCCGTGTCAATGACGGACTATATTATAGACTTTGAACAACGCTATAACCGAATTGAAAGGTACGACATGACGCTGCCCGATGCGGTGCTTGCATTTAAACTTCTGGATACAGCTTGTCTGGATGAAAAAAGTAGACAGCTTGCGCTAAAGGTGTGCACGGACTTAACGTTTGCATCTATGAAGTCTGCACTGAAACAGATTTTCGGAGGAAAAGCCGGCGGTGCGAGCATTGGAATACAGTTAGATCAGAATAAAGTTTTTTTTCACCGAGCAGAGACAAGGTGAAAGATACAGACGGAATAACAGTACTGCGCCGCGGAGTGGACAGCGACAAGTACTACAAGGTACCAACCCACTCGACAAATAGGGCAAACAAACTATGTGTGCTATATGCCAGAGCACTTACCACTGGGGTAAAGACTGTCCTCACCGGAAGAGTGACCAAGTTAAGCTAAGTGAAGACGAAAAGGTGGAGGAGTGTAACATCACCCTGTTTACTAAAGAATCTATGAGAGACTGAAATATTCCTTACTGAAGCACTGGGGTCAGCCATTATTGATACTGCATGCACACGTACAGTTTGTGGTCAGAAATGGCTAGATAATTACATAAGTGATCTCAATCAATGTCAAATGAACACTGTGCTGCAAACAGAAACTCCCAGTTGCAGACCATTTCGTTTTGGGGATGGTAAAGTGGTGTATTCCAACAGAAAAGTGAAACTTCCAGCCAAAATTGGAAAAGTTAAATGTCACATTGAAAGTGAAGTAGTTCCTGTTGATATCCCACTACTACTGAGCAAAACATCTTTAAAAAAAGCAGGAACTGTCCTAGACATGGAGAATGACAGTGTTGTCATGTTTAAACAGCCTGTTCCTCTAGAGCTAACTAGTTCTGGACACTATTGTGTGGACATTAAAGATGATGATACTACAGTGCGTTGTAATGAAAATGAAGTCCTTGCTGTAACTGCTGAAATGTCTACAAAAGAAAAACGAAAAGTTTTCGTAAAGCTACATAAACAGTTTGGTCATGCATCTGCAGAGAGGCTACTAAAGCTAATTCAAAGCTCTGGAAATACAGATAAACAATGTGAGACTATTTTACAAGAAATAGTTCGCGACTGTGACGTATGCCAGAGATATGGCAAAACTAAGCCCAGACCTGCTGTTGGGTTGCCACAAGCTTCTGAATATAATGAGACAGTAGCAATGGACCTACACGAACTGGAGCCTGGCGTGTGGTACCTGCACATCATCGACCACTTTTCACGTTTTAGTGCTGAAAGCATAATTAAAACTAAGAAAGCTGCAGAAATGGTCAATTCTTTTATTCATACGTGGATAAGTGTCCATGGTGCCCCGAGACGGATCTACACAGATAACGGTGGAGAGTTCAACAACGAGGAGATGAGAGACATGGCAGAAAACTTCAATATTGAGGTAAAGACAACTGCTGGATATAGTCCCTGGAGCAACGGATTACTGGAGAGACATAATATGACATTGACAGAAATCCTCCTCAAGGTAAAAAAAGAAAATGGATGTGACTGGCACACTGCATTAGACTGGGCACTTATGGCAAAGAACAGTATGCTTAATGTACATGGCTACAGTCCATACCAACTTGTGTTTGGGCAAAACCCTAACCTCCCTTCAGTTTTGATGGATAAACCTCCTGCCTTAGAGGGCACCACTCTAAGTATAAAAGTAGCTGAACATATATCAGCATTACACGCTTCAAGGAAAGCGTTCACTGAGGCTGAATGTTCAGAAAGAATCAGAAGGGCGCTGCGCAAGCAACTCAGGCCCACAGATGACAAATATGAGTCGGGGGATAAAGTGTACTACAAACGAGTAGACAGCACAGAGTGGAAGGGCCCAGGTTTAGTTATTGGGCAAGATGGAGCTGTTGTTTTTGTAAGGCATGGTGGAATCCTGGTTCGAGTGCACCAGTCAAGGCTGCGTAAAGTAAATGCACAGAGTGTTAACAAACAAACACAACAGTCTGTTACTGATTATGATCACGATAACAAAGACATTAAGGAAAATGACGAAGATGATAACACTAACAGAGAGACTGATGCAACACAAAACATGTCTATGACACAGACCAATGAGATGCATACAGAAATCGAGCCTCCTGAAACTGAGCCTTCTACATGCACTGATCCAGCTTCTTCTGTAGTTGTAAAGTTAAAGGCAGGACAGCAGATCAAGTTTACTAATAGAGATGACGGTGTTCAACATTTAGCCAGAGTAGTAGGAAGAGCAGGAAAAGCCAAAGGACAATACAAAAACTGGTATAATGTGCAATACCTGGAACCTGATGGTAGTGAAGGTGAAAGACAAGCTCTGGATATGTCACGTGTTGATGGTCTTTGCATGGAGCCTGAAAACAAGGATGCAGATGTACTCATAACAAAAGACATCTCCTTTGATGCTGCCAAAAAACAGGAGATTGAGAACTGGCAAAGCAACGGTGTTTTTCAAGAAGTGAAAGACTTGGGTCAAAAACGTGTGTCTACTAGATGGGTCTGTACTATTAAAGAAACCGACAATGGCATTGTTCCCAAAGCCCGACTTGTAGCACGAGGTTTTGAAGAACTCAATATACAAGAATTACAGAAGGACTCTCCCACATGTGCGTCAGAATCTCTAAGACTGATTCTAGCTGTAATAAGTCAAAACAAATGGAAAGTAAATTCAATGGACATAAAATCTGCCTTTTTACAGGGTATGGAACTGTCCAGAGACATTTACCTGTGTCCGCCTCCTGAAGCAGGCAAAAACAATATTTTATGGAAGCTAAAAAAGTGTGTGTATGGTCTTGCAGATGCTTCTCTTTACTGGTACAATAAGGTCAAAAATATAATGCTGAATACTGGTGGTAAAATATCACAGGTTGATCCTGCAGTGTTTTATTGGCAAAATGAGCACTCTGAGACTATAGGGATACTTGCATGTCATGTTGATGATTTCCTTTGGGCTGGTTCAAGCCACTTTGTAACGCATGTAATTCCGGTACTGAAATCTACTTTTTGTGTGGGGCGTGAAGAGCATGACAATTTCTCCTATGTTGGCATGGACATCTGTACTGTCAAGGATGTAATACAGGTACATCAGCAACTTTACATTGAAAACTTACAATCAATTCCATTACAAGCTGCACGGGGTGTACAGAGGGATGCTTCTCTAAATGAAAAAGAAAAGGAACAACTCAGGTCAAAAATAGGACAGATTTTGTGGGTCGCCAAACAAACAAGACCAGATGTTATGTTTGACACATGTAGTCTGGCATCTAACATTAAAGATGCGACTGTACAGTCAATTCATGAAGCCAACAAAGTTATCCGCAAGCTTAAAGCAGAGAAGGTAACTCTTAAGTTTCAACATTTGGGTAACGGTAACGATTTGGCATTGGTTGTTTTTAGTGATGCTTCATTTGGTAACCTTCCCGATGGAGGTACACAGGGAGGGGCATTAATTGCCCTAATGGGAAAAGGAGGAGAGTTTTGTCCTCTCTTTTGGCAATCTAAGAAAATCAGACGTGTGGTCAGAAGTACACTGGCAGGAGAAACTCTTGCCATGTCAGATGGAATAGACAGTGCTGTCTTCCTATCAACACTTTTTTCTGAACTCACCACTGGTGACACTGGTTTGAATACTCTTCCGTTGATCTGTGTGACTGATAATCATTCTTTGTTTGATGCACTTAAATCAACTAAACAGGTTACTGAAAAAAGACTCAGGTTAGAAATAAGCAGCATTAAAGAGCTCATTCAAGAAAAGAAAATCAGAGAGGTTTGTTGGTCAGATTCTAAATCCCAACTTGCTGATTGTTTGACTAAAAAGGGAGTTTCATCATTAATGCTTCTAAAGGCACTACATGAAGGATTCTGGATGTTGTGATCAATTGTTTACATGTACTTGTATTGCACTAATTTAATTTAATATTCAGTTGCTGTTATAATATGCAATGTGTAAAAGCAAAGCACATTTGAATTTTTTGTTTGTTTGTTTATTAAAAAGAAAAGTGGAGATTGTTAACCTGTTATACCCTGTTATATCGCGAGAGTACGCAAGTTCTAAGTGTATCGCAAGAGTATGCAAGCGGGAAGAGGAGATATAAGTTTCTTGAGTGTTTGAGCGGGAGAACGGTGTTGTCGAGGGTAAGACTTGAATAAAAGGTAAACTCTAATTAAACCAAGACGTTGTGTCAGTTGATTAACAGTGATCACAACCCAAGTCCGAGAACAATCCTTCAATGTTTAAGCAAAAATTATGATAAAACTGAAGAGTTCTCCACTACAGTTAAGGCTGCAAAAACTCCCTAGATAACAAAAGACACCGTCATTGGGGATGCCCCATTTCAAACAAATTAGACAGATTAAACCAAGTCCTTGCTTCAGCCGCAGTTATTAATATAGCCATTTGCATTTTTCAACAGTTCTGAGAATCCAATACCCAAGCTCATAAAGCAAATGTTTCTACATACCAAATTTTTAATTCCAGGAGTTGGACGAATTGTAAAGGATGTTCATTAATTTGCTGCATCTCTCGTTTTATTTACATTTCATTTATAACATTTTTTAAAATGTGAAAACCTTAAGTAAATGTAAAACTCATTAAATCAGTGGTGTCCAAACTTTTTGCAAAGAGGGCAGACTGTGATAAACTGAAGATGCCCGGGGGCCAAGAGTTCCTTCTGACATTTTTTCACCTCAGAAGTTATATAAAATACACACTGTCACATTTTATTTTCACAATTACCTTTATTTTTCAAAAAGCAGTGTAATTAAATAGAAGCCACTCTGGCGTAAACAACTCTAAAAACACAATTCCTTCAAATCTGGAGAGTCAGAAAACTTTGAACAAACTGTATAGCACAGGTCGGCAATAGTCGATGGCCTGCTAGCATGACACATCTGGCCTGTGAGGTTGCTTGAATAAAAAAAAAAGTTTAAAAAAGATGCAATTAAAGTAGGCGAAGTGAGTCGAAGTGCGCTAGCAGCTTAAAGGGGCTATCATGAAAAAAATAAAAAAAGCCTTTATTTCAATGTTATACTAAAATAAAATAACTGTCAATGTCATACTAAAATAAAATAACTGTCAAATTTTTTCTTATTAAAATGCTATATTTTTGTATAAATGCAAAATAAAATGTTCTTCTCATCATGTCGTTATTAGGAGGCATGCGAAGCAGCTGGTTTTAACCTGCTAGCATGTCTTCTAAGAGCCGCGCCCTAATTAAGCTAATTACATTGGCTTAATTATGGTGCATCACTCTCAGCTGTTTGCTCCTTATAAATTGGAGGTGCACTCAGCTGACAGTGCTGCACCATTCCATCTTGCCACACTAGGGCGTCACGCCACCAGGGAGGAGACGGCAGGTGTTCCAGCTGGCGCTCTTGAACGTTAGGGAGAGATGGGTAATGCCCGGGCATTTTTAGTATGTTCGGGCACGTACGACCCTGGAGGGCGGAGGTATTTAGCCGTGTGTCAGGGCAAGTGTTAGTTCCTTGCAGTGGTTTCCCGGGCTGGGTTCTTGAGGCTCCAGACACACGCCCCGGCGCAGGTCCCGCTCTAGGGAACGTGGCGAAGATGAATGCCGCCCGTTGCCCCAAGATGAGCGGGAGCCTAGCGTGGTACTGGCGCGTGTGGGTCTGGCGAGCCTTCTCCCCCCCCGGGTGCCCCGCGGTTCGAGCGCTCCTGGCACCGGCACTTCCTCCGCCTTCGGCTCTCTCTGACGTCAGAGCCGCCGCTGCCTGCAGGCGTGTGCCGATCGGGTGTTTCGATCGGCGCGCGTCTGCTCCTCCTTCCTGGTTGTAGGTGTGTGTGGGATGCTGTGGGTCACTTTTATTTAGTCCCTCGTTTGTTATTTTCAGTTTATATTTACATTTACTTACATCTAGTCAGTTAGCGTCATTTAATATTTAGCTACTATTAATTTTTTTTAAAAATGCCCCCAATTAAAACAACTCAATTAAGATTGTGCAACATCTGTAAAATGTAATAATTTCTTTCATATTTGTATTTTTCTTTATTTAACCAATTATAGTTAAAAATGTTCACTTCATAACAACTGCACAACCTTAGACATTTGTTGTGTTCCAGAGGGCATGAGACAAATTCAGAGCATAAATAAACAAACCACAAAGAGCAATTACCTTATCGGTTTCATCTCTCTTCTATGCAAAATAGACAAATAATGCAATTTCCCCTCTGTGTTTCAAAAGAAGGAATCTGATTAGAAAGCGCAATCTTACACCTGACCCCTATACCAAATCTACAAAAGACTAATGGTGATATATGCCCCTGATACCAGTATCTCAATTAATTGCCATTCTTGCTTATTTGTTTACATAAATGAAAAAAAATGATAAAAGAACCATTAAATAAGAAATAAAGCTTGTTTCTTAAAGATAAGAAAATATGATAGGTTACAAGACATAATTCTGATAATTCCGATCTGATTTAAAACATTGTGGGGTTTGTTGCACTTTTTGTATTTATTTGTGCATTTTCTCTTAAAGGTTTATTACGGTACCCTACATTTCACTGAATAAATGTCACATAGTTTATTGCCATTTTTAATGCCGGTGGCATAAATAATATCAATAAAGATAAAAAAAAAATACATATGAAATAAAAAACCTGGGACTTTGTTTAATATACTACTAATTTTATAGCCAAAATTAATATAACACTAAACATTTGTGACCTTTTGGATTTGATCAGCCATCATCAGACAGACATATATTCACAAAAACATGAGAAACAGAAAAAATATCAGTGGATGACACATCAACAGAGAGACCGTAATACATGCAGGCTAGACAAAGATGTAGGAACAGAAGATTAAGGAAAAAATGATAGAAATATGGAGACAAAAAGCATGGTTCCAAAGAGCAAGCAAGACATGCACAGATGCTCTTTACTGAACTGATTAACATCCTGGACACTGTGATAAGAGAGGTGTATTCACTGTGCAGTACACATCAACAAGCAGCTCTTTGCTAATGGAACAGAATAAATGAATGTATGCAATGCATTTCTTCAGAGTTGAAAAAACATTTTATGTATATATATACACAGAGCTGTAGCATGAGAGAGAGAACGCTCTATATATTAGTCAGTTGTATAAAATATTAAAATAAAGTTTATTATTTATTATTATAAACACAAATGGTTTAAACCCTGCATACAGGATCTGGTTTTATTGCCACCATCATGCATGAAGTTTTATGGATGATTAACAATATTTTTAGACATTATGGGCTTGTGTTGTTCTCTTATTTACATTTACATTACATATACATTTAGTCATTTAGCAGACGCTTTTATCCAAAGTGACTTACAAATGAGAGAACAACACAAGTCAGAGGTCTAGGAAAAACACTGTAGTATCGTCAATACCTGCGCATTACTCGATTATTGTTTTTTTTATAGTAAGTGTCTATGAAAGAGAGGAGTTTTGAGAAGTTTCATAAATATGCTGAGTGATTCACCATTACGGATGGTGCTGGAAGGTCCTTCCACCATTTAGCAGTGGTGAATGAAATGGAGTGAGAGGTTGCGTGATGGTTAGTTGGAATCACCAGGCGCCATTCATCACTAGAGCGTAGTGGACGAATTGGTGTGTATTTAGAAAAGATGGGTTGGAGGTATGAGGGGGCCGAGCCAGCAATTGTCCTATAGGCCAGAGTCAGTGCCTTGTACCGAATGCAAGCCGCTACAGGAAACCAATGGAGAGAGTTGAGAAGTGGAGTGACATGAGTTTACTTGGGCTGGTTGAACACAATTCGGGCTGCAGAATTTTGAATCAGTTGTAGAGGCCTGATTGTGAAAATTGGGAGGCAGGCAAGCAAGGCATTACAATAGTCGAGCCGGGATAAGATGAGGGCTTTGACCAGAAGCTGAGTAGCCTGTTCAGTTAGGAAAGGTCTGATTTTCCTGATGTTATACAGAATGAATCTGCATGAACAGGCAGATTTTGTGACTTGATCAGATAGTTCATGCTGATTTTCAATTGAGAACCCCAGATTACGGACCGAGTCATTTGGGGAGATTGTGGAGCTGTTGATTTGGAATGTAAGATCATGGTGAATGAAGGGTTTAGCTGGAATGATAAGCAGCTCAGGTTTTGTTTGCTACCGTATAGTGTGTGTGTGCCCAGCGATGGATTGGCACCCCGTCCTGGATGTATCTGCCCAGTGCCCAAAATGCTCTCCCCTGGATGGGCATGGAGAACATCACCGCAACCCTAGTAGAGGATTAAGCGGAAGATAATGAATGAATGAACTTTGTAGGTTAGTGTGTCCAAATACTCAGAAGGCATCAAGTCCTCACGTAATCTAGTAAATTAAAACCTATTTTAAAGTGAGTGTCTGCAGCTCTGTGTCCTATCCCATGATTCATCTAGAGCTGGAGTGAAGTGGAGTGTCAACTGTTTTAACATAAAACTAATAGTGAATATTTTGCCTGCTGCGCTTACGCACATTTCTCATGTGGTTCCTTCACCACAAGCCTACGACTGCCCCTAAAAGACACTCGGGTCTCAGCTCGTATCTCAGCATGCATGCGAGATATCTCACAATGGATGTTAACTTATTACCTAAAGCTCAATCCTAACAAGACTGAACTTCCACTTATACCTGGAGACCATTCCCCAACCAGGGGTCTAGTCATCTCTCTTAATGAACCTCAGTTCAGATCATTGGAGAATGTACAAAGTCTTGGGGTTGTTCTTGATAATCAACAGACTTTCTATCAAAACTCTTGCCAGTACTTTAACTGAAGTGGTGGAATGAACATTCACTTTCTGTTCGAGTCT
>JAOVVE010576979.1:0-11236 GCA_028565655.1 Hoplisoma axelrodi | reverse complement strand
TTTTTGTCCATGTACCACATGTGATGGAAGTGACAAATAAAGAATCCTTGAATCCTTGAATCCTTGAATCCTTAATGACATGAATCACATCAAAACGATGAGAAAGTGGCGGCTCTGTTTTTGAATCAGAAACAGTTTGGTCAAAACCTCACTGTTACAATCTCAGACCCTTAAAACCATGACCACAGAGACTCAAAACCTAAAATCTTAGAGCATCACAATCTCAGAAACCCCACAACTCCATAACCCTAAACACCTTAACCTTAGACACTAAAATCCTCACAACCTCAGACCGTTGGTGCCTCGATCCTTAAAACCCTCACATCATCAGACCTTTAGAATCTTAGAAATTTAGAACCTCAAACTCACAACCTTAAATCCCCATCCACAGAAACCTCACTACCTCAGACTTTAGAATCTTATACTCTTAGATCCTCACAACCTCAGACTTTTAGGACCTTAGACCCTTAGAACCCTCACATCAGACCCTCAATATCTTAGAAATTTAGAACCTTAAACCCTCACAACCATTAATCCCCAGAAACCTTACAACCTCAGACCTAGAATCCTAGACCCTTAGATCCTAAAATCCTTAGACCCACAGATCCTCACAACCTCAGACCTTTAGAACCTTAGACCCTCAGAACCCTCACAACCTCAGACCTTTAGAACCTCAAACACTTCCAACCTCAAATCTCCAGAAACCCCACAACCTCAGACCTTTAAAATTGTAGACCCTTAGATCCTCAAAACCTGAGTTCCTCACAACCTCAGACCTTTAAAACCTTAGGCCCCCAGATCCTCCCAATTACAGAAACTGTCAAACTCTTAGAGCTGCAGAACTAAAATAAAAAAATTTTTTGAAGTATTATTGATTATTTTATTGATTATTTTGTGATTATTTGACAACTCAGCTGAATGTCTTGTCCTGCAGGAAACAGAAACCTTCAGAATGCAAATTCAAATTGTACAACTTACATTCTTTCTCTCTTTTTCTCTTTCAGACCTCCTTTCCCTCTGACTTTCCATGTTTTCTCGGACTTACTCTTAAATTCTCTATTATTTATTTTATTTTTTTTTTTTTTTTTTGGAATGTCCATTCTTTCTCTCTCTCTCTCTCTCTCTCTCTTTCTCTCTCTCTCTATAGTTTTTCTTCTTTCTATAATTTATCTTTGATGAAATAAAGCCGTTAAAAGTCTCTCTCTCGCATGTCCGTTCTCTGCTCATTTATTCTCACAAGGTCATAGTTTCTCTCTTTTTCTGAACTGTGAGTTCAACACGGTGTCAACAGTCACCAGTTTCACTTCAGACAATAAAGGTCCCCAGTTCAATTTTAAAGTAAGACAAACAAGTTCCTTTTGTGTGGAGTTTGCATGTACTTCTCTGTTTGTGCAGGTTGTTTTTAGTAAATGGGTTGGACTTAATAAACAATTTGTCACCCCTATCCATGTACCCTGTGAGTGCTGGAATAGTCCTCAGCACTCTGATGATCCAGATCAGAATCAGTGGCTTAAAAAATTAATAAGTGGATTAACAAAACACAACACTGATGAACTGTTTAACGACATCAGGGGTTGGGGGGAAGGGGTCAATTTGCCTATGGAGAGAGAGAGAAATGATATTTCGATTCTCTTGTATGTCCCAGATATACAGTGAAATTGACAGGGCATCTTACATGTTTACAATACAAATACAAATTCCAGAAACCAGATCAATGGTACCCTCCTAAAACCTTTCAAATTTTACTGATAAACAGATTAGAACCTTAATCAGTACTTTTGAGAACTGATGCTTAGCTGTAGCTCCTGTGTATCCACCACCACATCACTAAAGATCTGTAATCCAATAAAAACCGTAACCCTTAAACTGTTTAATGAAAAACGAGTGAAGAGAAGTTGGCATCAGGGTTTGAATCAGAAACCCATTCTCAGAACATTAAAATCTCAAACCCTCAAGACATCACACTCCCAAAACCACAAAAGCTTCAAAACCACAGAAGTTTTAAAACTTCAGACCCACAAAACCAAAGAACACTTAAAACCAAAGAACCTACAAAACCAAAGAACCCTAAAAACATTAAACCCCCAAAACCAAAGAACACTTAAAACCAAAGAACCTACAAAACCAAAGAACACTTAAAACCAAAGAACCTACAAAACCAAAGAACACTTGAAACCAAAGAACCTACAAAACCAAAGAACCCTAAAACATTAAACCCCCAAAAGCAAAGAAAACTTAAAACCAAAGAACCTACAAAACCAAAGAACCTACAAAACCAAAGAACCCACAAAACCAAAGAACCCTAAATTATTAGACCCACAAAACCAAAGAACACTTAAAACCAAAGAACCCACAAAACCAAAGAACCCTAAATTATTAGACCCACGAAACCAAAGAACACTTAAAACCAAAGAACCCTAAATTATTAGACCCACAAAACCAAAGAACACTTAAAAACAAAGAACACTTATATCCAAAGAACCCTAAAACTTTTGACCCCCAAAAGCAAAGAACACTTGAAACCAAAGAATCCACAAAATATTAAACCCACAAAACCAAAGAACACTTAAAACCAAAGAACCCACAAAACCAAAGAACACTTAAAACCAAAGAACCCACAAAACCAAAAAACCCTAAAACATTTGACCCCAAAAACCAAAGAACACATAAAACCAAAGAACCCACAAAATAAAATAACCCTTAAAACATTAGACCCATGAAACCAAAGAACCCACAAAACATTAGACCCACAAAAACAAAGAACCCTCAAAACCACAGAACGCATAAAAGCACAGACCCCTTCAAACCTCAGACGCACAACCTTAGACCTTTAGAACCTGACAGATCCAATCAAAACCCTACCTATTGTCCTTAGCGCTGTTTCATAGACGACATGGCCAAAACTATTAAGACAGACCTCTTTATGATCATATCATCTCATTACCACAGGAGTATAACATTTAGCACACAGCCAGCACTATGGATAACTGGCCACTGACCAAGTTTGTGGAAACAGTTTGTGGAAGACCCTTTCCTGTTTCTGAATGACTGCAATATCAATAAAGACATGGCTGGGTGACTTAACTGACCCACACAAAGCCCTGACCTAAAGCTCAGCCAACATCTCAGCACTCCACTCTTTACTATCGGGTAAACTCTTACACGAGTGGCTTCTTAGACTCCATACAACAAAATAAAATCCCCACCTAAAGGGGGGGAGGACATGTTTTCCTAAATAGGTCTTTAACTTTATAATAGCCTCACGGCCTCTGTTTAAGATTCTGAAACGTCTGATCTTTAATTAGGGATCAGATCCTGGAGCATGACATGGTTGGGTTAGAGCAAGCTGTGATGGTCAGTGTTGTAGTTCTCTCTTCTTATTTCTCACTGTAGGTTGTTGCTTTAATGATGGAACAGTGAAAGCCCTCATAACTAAGTAACCTTCAGGTTCTTTCTCTTTGTTCCACTGAGTGGTGCTGAGCTCATGTCTTTTGGCTTTTTTATTATGACATCAAAATCCTAATTACTTGTACTTTCTCTTCCAGTTAGCATTTAACAACTTCCTCTTTAAAGGAACTCCAGAAGCTTCTTTAAAGTTTATGGATTTACTAAAATTAAAAGATTGAATTTAAGCACTTTGATTTAATTTTGAACATATGAAGTACTTAATATCCATCCATCCATCCAACTATTATCTTCCGCTTAATCCTGTTCTAGGGTAAACGTTAATAAACAAAAAAACAGCTGTTAGAAACGCTGTTTATTTGAAAGCCTGTTTTCCCATCACTGCTATCAATATAATTGTATTACAACATATTATTTAACCTACATGCAAGCAAACAGAGCTACTAAAAAGTTAACAGTAATGAATATAATCTAGTTATTTTGTATAGTTATTCTTATTATAATTTCAGAGATCATGTAATAAATATATACTGCATATTAGATTCATATGATTGTTATGTTAGTAATGAAGTGTTGAAATTATGCACTTTTGCTCATAATTTGCCCGTGATTAATTGTGTTTAAACAATATCTAGGTATTATAAACCCTGCTCAGGCATTTTCCTGAAATGTATGTTATCATCTGAAATTTGAAAACCCAGATGCAAGGCTGCCCAAAATAATGAATGCATCACACTTTGTAGTTTAAAAATAGTTGTAGCAAAAATCCATGGAATAAAGTGCACACTTAATGTCACTTGACAAAGTAAAAATAAAACCTGAGATGCTACATAAGACACAGAGTTTAACCAAAGCCAGTGTTCTTTCTCAGTAAATGAAAAACATCTTAAAATCTATATTTTGTTTGTGCAGTAGCTGGGATCCTTGCATTTTTGTCAATAAATTCAGAATCTCTACATGTATGTCTAATAAAAAAAACGGCATGTTCTCAGACATTTCTTTGTGATGTGACTGTGTTATATTGGTAATACTATTTTTTAAATTACTGGTTACAGTTTCATAAGGTGCTATGTGACAACAGTATTGAAATGCTAAGGTGTCTGATATATGCCATCGAACGTTTCTAGGTCTTGTACTTTCTGTTTTATCATATTAGCCAGATGGTGTACTGGAACGCCTTATTGTCTTCACTTAGCCTTAATTTCTTGCACAAAAGCTGTAAATGCAGAACATCGTCACTGCTGATGCTTTCATTTCATCTGGTCCCTTTCAGTGTGTCTGACAAGTGATGCATTGCACTCTGTGTCAGCATGTGTATAAGAGAATCTGGCATTAGGCAGCAGGACAGTCATGGTTGAGTGTCTACAGTCCAGCCCCTTCTCTCTCACTAGGTCATGCAATTAACCATCCTGCTTTCATGAGCCAGAAACAAAGGTGAGTCCACAAGCCAAGGCCGGCATGTCAGAGACACCCGGTGACATGCTTCCAACCCTTGGGCTGTGCTCTTCACTGAATGAGTTGCTCGCTGTCACTCCTCATCAATGTCTTGCTCCTCTAATGGCATCTCCGAATACAAGGCTGGCCGGGAAATTGTACAGATCTTTTGCTCAAGGCTGTGCCCTTTTGGTTTGGGATAAGCAGTAAAAAGGTGAAAGCTGAAGACCAGACAAGAGCAGAGAAAGCAAATGGAATACCAGAGATGACAGGCTTAAGGCTAAGCTGCTAATTCCTAGCGCAGAACGCCCAGGGAGCTTCATTAGCTGAGCGTGCCGAAATGAGCACGCTCAAACAGGGAATTCGATCGCTTTGAGCGTCTTGTGAAGCACTTTGTAAAAACCACATCACTGTATTTTTGGACTGCAGGCTAATGGGGAAATAGAAGAAGGCGTCTGTAAATTGGAAGGTTGTTAGTATAAGCCTTGTTTTTGTCTGATATAGCTAGAGCTGTGTTAATGAGTTAATAAAAAAGCTGTTTAAATTCTGCAAGTGCCCTGGTTGACATTTTTATTGTTCCAACTATAAAATAAATGTTCCTGGACTGAATTTAGTGCAATTTGATTAATTTCTTAATTTTCAACATTAAACCCTGACATTGCAACTTATCTCATCTTATTATCTCATTATCTTTGCTAATTCCTAATGCTAATTCCTCATTCCTCTACTAGGGTCGGAGCAGGAGTGGGGGTTGTTCCCTGGGGTTCCTCTCTCCTATACAGGGGAGAATGTTTTGGGTGCTGGGCAGATACACCTAAAAAAGCGTCTCAATCTATGGCTGAACAGACACACACACACACACACATTATATAGAGGCAATTTGGAGCAAACAATTTACCGAGAATCCAGGTTTTGTACTGTGTGAGAAAATCAGAAACCTAGAGTAAATGCAGATTGGGGTTTAAACCTGTGCCACCATGCTGCCCACAAGAATATTTACATGAATAAAGTGATTACTTGTTTAATTTCATTCTACTTACATCACTACTGCACTACTTCAGTAAATAACATTGATACTCGGACTACATTAGTGTTAAGTATAAGCAGCAGCAACAATCATTCTACACTTATTAATAGAAATGTAACGATACACTCCTCTCACGATTCGATTCACGATATTTAGGTCATGGTTTGATTTTCTCACGATTTTTTTTGTGAATTAGGAAAATTAATTAATTTTCTTAAAAAAAAAAGACTTCAGTTACCTGCAATTAAAGGTATTTTCTATGAACAGAGGTTTAATATTGAAAACAAAATGCTCAGTTTTGGCTTCAGCAACTTAAATAGTAAAAATATAATTTTCCCCCTGAAAAATAAATGCACTTTACTTTCATACAAAAAAAAATCAAAATGAAAAATTATTTTATTTTATTTTATTACAAATGCTTAGCTAAATATTTAAACACTTAACATAATTGTAAGGGCCACAGGAGGGCGCTCTTGATTTAGTTTTCCCCAGTCTGGTCCTGTCTACGTCATGCGTGTTAATTGATTAATTAGCTCTCATTTCTGTTAATGTCCTGTCATTATCCTCAGCTGTTGTTAATCCGTCATGTGTCTTTCCTGTAGTATTTAAACCTGTTTCCCCAGCTCCTACCTGTCCATCGTCACATTCATGTTACGCCATTCTGTGAGTGTTTTGTTCTTCTATGATGTCTTTGCATAAAAATTCTGTATTTTACCCTGGGATTCCTGCCTTTTTGCATCACAGACGTTCAGTTCGTGACAGTAATCATAGAACTACAAAGTCCATCTTTATGGTAAGTGGAACTAATACAACTATGAAAATGAAAAAATATATTCATTCATTCATTATCTTCTGCTAAATTCTCTACTAGGGTCACTGGGGGGAGGGGGTTAGTTTCCCATATACATTCAGGGGAGATGTGCAGATACACCCAGGGTGGGGCGCCAAGCTATCACTGGGCCCACTCACTTACACACAAGCACACACACAGACTATACTGGACAATTAAGAGCAGTCCAATTAACCTTGAATCTATGTTTTTGGATTGTGCAAAGAAAAACAGAGAAACCGGAAGAAACCCATGCGGACATGGGGAAAACATGGAAACTCTATTGATATATTGATATTTTTGGACTTGAGATTAATTGGCCCAAGTTTAACATTTTGATTCTTTGGGGGTTAGCCCTTTTGTTTTTACCCATAAATCTACATGCATATGTTCAGCAAATTGTGTGTCTAACCGTGTAACATATACACACTTACTATTCAGAATGTGCAAAACACACGCGTATTTGTATGCACATGAGTGTGTGTGCATAAAGTGAGCATGCTTTTAAGTTCATGTGTGCGTGTTTATCCATAAGTTCCTAAAGCAGTTGGCAGATACCATCTGTGCTATAAGCCCTACAACACACAATACTTACTAGAGTGGACATATCTACTTACTTTTTAGTACATTTTATTATGTCTACCATGTTTTAGTTTTTCATACACACCATGATCAGTGCTAATTAGTTTATAGTTTACGTCTGACAATGAAGCGAGCAATGTAAACATTAGCTCTACCCCAGACAAATATCAGCTGTGGTCAGCATTTTTAAGACATTTTATATTTACATTTTTGGTCATTTAGCAGAGTGACTTACAAGTATCTCACTTATTACTTGGGGACAGAACACAGGGTTTATGCAGAATCTCTGGAGCAATGAGGGTTACGGTCTTGCTCAAGGACCTGGGAATCGAACCCACAACCTGCAGATTGCTAGCCCAACACACTAACCACTGAGCTATAATAGAGTTTTGAGTTAAGAGTAATGGCCAATAAATTAAAAGCAGCATATTTATTAGGACATTCTAACATTCATGTATTCATTCATTATCTTTCACTTAATTCTGTACTAGGGTCGCGGTGGGGTTCCCCATTCCCATACAGGGGAGACCGTTTCGGGTGCTGGGCAGATACACCCAGGACAGGGTGCCAATCTATCACTGGGCAACATTCTAACATATGACAAACTAATAAAAGTTCATTAGATCTCCAGAGCCAGCTTTGCATTGACACCGTGTCCTAAGGTGTACTTGCTCAGAGTTTGAGACTTCCCTGAATGGGCATTAGGAACCTCACCACGACCCTAGTAAGGATTAAGCAGAAGATAATGAATGGATTTCCAGATGGTAAAGCATTATTTGTCACATTAGAGGATGACTTCAGCTTCAAAGTCTCATGAAAAGTGCTTCACAGTGTTTCCAGGTGTCAATTGGATTTGCACATAGAGCATTTGGGTGGAAATGATACTCACTAATGGTAAACTTCTCTCATAGGCCAATTATAAGAAATTTAAAAAACTGAATTAAGTAGATTATTAGACATTATTGAAATATTTAAGTCTAAACTTCTGAATGATTATTCCTCGATCTATCATCTTCCACTTAATTCTATACTAGAGTCATGGAGGGTTCCTCATGGCCATCCAGGGGTGAATCTTTTAGCCACTGAGCAGATACACCGAGGACAGGCACACACTCAGTCACTCACACACACACACACACACACACACAATATAAAAATATTTTTAGAGCAACCAATTTTTCTCAAATCCATGGTTTTGGACTGTGGAAGGAAACTGGAGTAGCCAGGGGGAAACCTACTTGGACAAATAAAGAACATTTATACACTCAGGAGTGCGTTTCCCAAAAGCATAGTTGCTAACTGTTAGCACCTTACATAGTTGGAGCCATAGATATATAGTTCCAACTATGTAAGTTGCTAACGTAGTTAGCAACTATGCTTTTGGGAAACCCACCCCAGAACTCTTTGCGTTATTAAGCTACTGTTTTCACTCCATTTTAATGTATTTTAGGGTACTAACCACTTTTTGTTCCCTAGGATTTGGCACCATCTTCTGCTCCTGCTGTGGACGGGGCTTAAGTGCATCAGAAAATTGATAATGTTCTTCAGTGTAATAAAGTTTTTTACAATTGGCATCGCCATCTGGCTCTTAGTTACTCCCCAGGAGATCGGGATTGGGTCAGTTCTCGGGATTTCTGTTGCCTTACTGGTGCTCAGAAACTTCTACCTCATTACCTTGGTCCTTTTGAAGTCATTATTCAGGTGAATAAGGTATCTTACAGCTTGAAATTTCCTCGGCAGTGTCGTGTCTATTTGGTGTTTTACACATCATTACTGAAGCCATTCATACCTGCTCTTTTATAAAATGAGTAGTCTGAGGCCTTGGTAACTAGACAGGATATGTCTTTACCCAATGTGTATGCTGTTTCCTCCCTCTTGGATTCATGCTGTCAGGATTTGGTTATTTAGTAATGGGTGGATTGGTAGGGTTTTTGTCCTGAGGAGAGAAGCTGTGTGCCTGCTACTGATATTTTGAATCCACAGCTTATTGCTGACTTTCACTTGCGTCATCCAGTTAGACCAGCACCGCACCTCAGGGGTCGTCCACGTCGTCGACGTAGGTCTGGTTCTGTTTCCTCTCTCCTCTCTATGCCCCCTTTTGGGAGAGGGTACTGTCACACCTACTGTCGGCTCTTCTTCTGTTCCTGTTTCCTCCACTAGAGGGCGCCTGCAGCTCTTCTCCTGAATTCTAGTTCCTCTTCCTGTTTACTTTCTCCTTTTTCTTTAGTTATACTGGCTTGTGTTTGTTATTCTTCGCGCTTGTTCTCAGTAACTCAGTGCTCTTTATTGTATGCTATGGATCATTGTCTCTTAGCAGTTATTGCCTATTTTGGTACTCTCTGTTATGCATGGCGTAAGCGATCGCCTTCATCACGTTATACGCTGTTTTTGTAAAACAAAACATCTGTTTCTCCAACGCCATTGTGCTACCGGACTGTGGTTGAATCTTTGGTATGTTTGATTATAATAAACTTTTTGTTTCTGTAAACGCCTCTGGACTAGATATCGGTTTATTTACACAATCGCTGACCCCAGCAGAGTAAATGGGCGAGATTTTTTTTCTCCCAATTAACCCCTCTTTACACATGCTTGTTACATCTATCTTTCCTACTAAGATGTGACGTCGTGGCAACGGTAGCAGTGGCTTGCTCTCTGTTCATCTACGGAGAGAGAGAGTGACGTAATTTTGCTTTTTTATATCTCATAAGATGTACGGTGGACTTGACAATAAAATATCCTTGTATCCTCTCATACAGTGGCTTGCAGAAGAGTTCATACCTCTTGAACTTTTCTATATTTTGTCACATTACAAACACAAACAAATATATTTCAATGAAATTTAATGTGACAAACCAAGACAAAGAAAAATTAATAAAAACATTTTTTTTTTATAAAAATCTGAGAAGTGCAATGAGAGTTGATTCAAGCTAAACATGTCCATGTGTTAGAACAGCCCTGCAGTTAAAGTCTAGACCTAAACCCAATCGAGAATTTGTGGCAAGATCTGGAAATTGCTGTTCACAAATGTTCTCCATCTAATCTGAATGAGATTAAGCTGTTTTGCAAAGAAGAATGGACAAGAATTTCAGTAACTACTGTAGATGTGCAAAGCTGGTGGAGACATACCCCCAAAGACCTGCAGCTGAAATTGCAGCAAAAAGTGCTTCCACAAATGATTGATTCAAGGGCTGAATACTTTTGCACACCACACATTTAGGTTTCCATTTGTAAAACATGTTTTGAATCATTCAGAATTTTCTTTCACCCTTCACAACTGTATGCCACTCTGTGTCGGTCTTTCACATTAAATTTCAATGGAATACATTTATGTTTGTGGTTGTAATGTGGCAAACCATTGAAAAGTTTAAGAGGTATGAATATTTTGGAAGCCATTGTATAACCCTCAGCAACATTTTAGTACTATACCTCAGGAAATAATTACTCACCTGAAATCAGCAGGGCTACAATCCAAAGAAGTTTGACGCGAACACGTTGACTGAACTCTTGAATGTTCTTCCATGCATATACAAATGCATGCTGAATATTTCCGGCTATAAAAAAATAAATCCACCATGTTACTACATTGCTTTTAAATTCTTTAACTCTTTCAGGAACATTATCATCTTATTATTAACTAGAAATTCTGTGATGAGTTCCAGGACTAACGAATTGTAAGGAGCTTTAAGTTACCATTGTATTAAATTAATCAACCATTTAACCTTTATTTTGACTGGAACGTACTTTAAGGGCAACCCTTATCATTAATATGTAAACGAGCAATAAATTTTTACAAGAGAACAGGGTTTAAAGAAAACATGCTAAAATCAGACTTTAATCAATTTAAATTAAAATATATCTGAATGACTTATAAACATTAAAAGAATTTTTTAAACAATGCGAAATAAAATACAAATAAAAGAAAACATTAATAAATAATAATAACATTAAAAAAATTAATA
>JAOVVE010576978.1:0-17085 GCA_028565655.1 Hoplisoma axelrodi | reverse complement strand
GACGCGGAAATCTGTCTTAAAAGCGCATATTTAAATAAATTTGCATATTCATAGGGGGCGTGTCACAGCCGTGCGCCAAGTTCAACTCCGGTTTGAATTTACAAATGAAGGGTGCGCGGATTTCGGCGTACGCACGGTTTGATACATCCGGATTTTTTTGTGCGTACTCCATTTTCTGGATTTGTCCGTACGCCAGGTTTTAGTAAGAAATCCACGCAAGTCTTTGTACATGAGGCCCCAGAGCACTGTGTAATCTATGTATTGGCCACATCTGGTTTGGCATGTGCAGTTAATCTCAAGTCCAAATTTCAGTTCTACACCACGTCCCTGCAATTATGCTAATCAATTTTGGTTGACATGGGCATTGGGGCTGTGAACTCTCCAGATAAATAAAATGTATCTTATAATTCAGTTCTGTAACCTGAACAACTTAATTTTAATTACATCGTGCAAATATGAACTGTCTAAAATCTACACTTATTTTCTCTAATAGTATAGCCTGATATACAGGATTTCATGATATACAGTATGTACTAAAAGACCAAATGGTCTCTCAATTACCAAAAGTCAGGCTGCATATGCAAATTAATCCATATGCCACAATTATAGTTAATTCAGATTTTTTATTAAAAAATTTAACTAACACTTCTCTCGAATTAACAGTTCACAACCTAATGTCTTGTTCTGTAGACCATCCTCATGCAAATTAAACCCTGGGATTGTCAGCTTGTGGCAACATTTTGTTTTTACTATTACAATTGTTGCAGTGCTACGTCTTGTACATTGGTAGAATGTTATTAAAGCGCAAACAATACACTTTTGCTAATTTATGTAGGCGTGTTAAAGGCTGCAGCAGAGGTTTCGGTGCAGAGACTAATCCCTCTATATATGCCTTTATATATAGGATGCCTTCATACACGGTGACTGTTGCTACAAGCAGTCAGGTGTCTGCAGGGACTGATGACTACATCTATCTAACTTTGGTTGGGACAAATGGAAGCAGTGAAAAAACATTGCTGGATAAACTACTGCACAATGACTTTGAACGTGGAGCGGTAAGATATCCGTACATGCTTAAAATACATTTTTCTTTGATGCAATCCTAAAGAATAATTTTTAAAGTTTTTGTTTGGGATGGAAACCTTAGCTGAGGATTAACTAAAACAAATGTCTATTTGGACAGGTGACTGAAAATCCTAGCGCATCACTGATTAGCTAATTCTTTACAAATTTATTGTGATCTTAATTTTTTCAGTGTTGTAATAAAAATGACTTTTGTGCATTGTATTTCTATGAAATTAGTGATATCTGAATTCAGTAAAGCATATTCCTACTTTAAGTGTACAAAAAAAGCAACAAATGGTGCTGATTGAATACTTTTGGCAACAGTGTATACTCACATATGAGAGTGGCATCCCATTTCTAAACCATATGGTTCAGTATGACTTTGGTCCATATGGTGGAAAAGAGAGTACCCAGCACCAAACAGTTTCCACAAAGTTGGGAGCATGGAATTGTCAAATGTCTGGGTATGCTGAAGCATTCGGAGTTCCTTCCAGTGGAATTAAGAAGCCAAGTTCTTAAACAACCCTACACCATAATGTCTCTCGCCACCAAACTTTACACTTGACACAATGCAGTTAGGTAAGTATCATTTTTCTGTCAACTGTCAAACCCAGACTCATCCATCAGCTTGCCAGATGGTGAAGTGATTTGTCACTTAAGAAACCGCATCTCCACTAAAGAGTCCAGTGGTGGCATGCAGCGTGCTCTAGAGTCCAGTGGCCAATGTGGAATATTGAGGAGCAAGGAAATTTCATGACTGGATTTGTTGCACAGGTTGCATCCTATTAGTCTAACGCTGGAATTTACTAAGCTCCTGAGAGCGACCCATTCTTTTACAAACATTTGTAAAAACAGTTTGCATGCTTGGGTGCTTGATTTTATACACCCGTGTCCATTAAAGTGATTGAAACACATGATTCTGATCATTTGGATAGTTTTGCAAATTTTGGCAGTATAGGCTCTATCTTGTATATTCATTTTTAAAGTACAAGACTTTCAGATTCCTTATTTATTTTTTTAATAGAGGTTATTTTACATAATAATTGGGGGTGGGAGAATTGGGGCTTTAAAATAAAATGTTCCCCCCAGTTGTTAAACTATAAAATTAGTTTGATGGTTTAAGTGACTCTATTTGAAAAGGTTGATACTCTGTAAAAGGCCAGCACAGTGGCACTCGCCACAACTATGCAGGAGAACAGTGAAGTGGTTACATGTGTACATACAAAAATTGAAGTTGTTTATATGCCAAGTTTTCTGTGTAGGACTCAAGTCACTTTTAAAGTCAAAATGATAAAAAATAAAATGTTGAACAATTGCATCTTTTTTATTTTTTTGAATACTTGCCTGTCCAAATTACAGGTGGACTCTTATAACATCAATGTACCAGAGAGCCTTGGTAACATTGAGCTTGTGAAGATTGAGAAGAAATCCAAGATTAATGATGAGTGGTTTTGTAAAAACATTTTAGTGAAGACACCTGATGAAGCTGTTATTCAGTTTCCCTGCTTTCGCTGGATTGTAGATGATAAAGAGGTCGTACTCCAAGATGGCAGAGGTGCAGTATGCTTTTTATGTTTGGTGCACATCTGACTAATATCCTACAGTTGATTAGCTCTGCAATGTTGTGGGCGAAGGAACATTGGACAAAATAACATGTGCTTTCTTTGTGTGCCTTGCAGCTCGTTTGCCTCAGGATGAGAAATCCACAATATTAAAACAACACAGGTCCCAAGAGCTGGAAAACCGACAGAAGACGTTCAGGTTTAATCCAAAAAAGCAAACCAAAACATTTACAAACATTTTGAAATTATCAGTGGCGTAACATGCAGAAAGTACAGGTTTTATGTACTGCAGTGTGTTTATGAAAAAATGGATTCAATGTTTCTCAAACATGAAGTATAAATTTTACTTTCTTCTCAAGATGGCATGAGTGGCAGCCTGGTTTTCCTTTAAGCATCGATGCTAAAGGCTACAAGGACTTACCACGAGATATTCAGTTTGACTGTGAGAAAGACATGGACTTCAACCACAACTTTACCAAACTGTAAGTTCCAACAGTAAAGACATTGTGCTGCACAAATAACATTTGAATAACTGAAAAACAAAACATTACTTGGTTTGGAATTCACTGTGGAATTAGTCTTGATACTCTGTGGACCCCTTAAATTTATTTTTTAACTTAGTAACTGATGGTGAATTCTGACATGTTAGGTTAAAATGTATAACAGAAATTGTAGATCACAATTAAATAAGTTTCAAGTTTTCTTACTTAATGGAAATATTTACTGCTACCTGCAGTGACCATGCTTTAATATACTGTATAAAGAAATATTACTTAAAGCTGTGTTAACTAGTGAATTAATAGTAAGAGTATTGTGCAGAACATTGGCCCCTTCATTACACTTAATCACAAACTTGGATCACCTAGTTTTGGGGAAAATTTGCTTTTTTTTTTTATCAATTGAAGATTTATATGAAATTAACTTTGTGGGAATTTGACAATGACAAACTAAACTAATTAAGCCAAATTTCACTTCTATTATTTCACTACCAACTTATTATTATATAGTAACAGTTCTCCTTTCTCACGTTTCGAGATCCACCTTTGGGAGGGACATCCGGTTCCTATCATTAAAACATCCAATTGCTCAAAGTTTGGCTCGACAGGAACACTTTAGTGCTGGAAGGCCACCCTGCCTCCCCAATCATTCATATAAAATAGAGCATGTTCCATCTTAAGTTCACAATTCTTTGTGTGGCCTCTCATCCATTTATTAACTTGCCATTAAATACTGAATCAACGTCATTTAACTGTCCTCAGGCTGAACAAACCCATGAAAAAATAAACCTGGATGTGGAGCCAATAGGAATTCAAACAGGTCAGCTTTTTTGCATTTTAGCTGCCTGCACTAGGCTTTTTGGTCCAGCCAGACGACTTTAGCTATTGCTTCGTGCTGCTGGGAATTGTCATATTTGCCAACTCACAGAGCAATGCCGTGAAGCAGCATGTCTATCAACTCTGAAAGCCCCCATCGTTTAGCTGGGCCGACCAGGTTAAGGCCATGTATGGGATGCCCTCCCTAGACCCACCATGCTTCAGTTCAAGCTTGGAGGATGAAGACCCTGTCCATATGGACTGGGACAAACCTCTACCCCCAGCTCAGGCCACGCTCAGTACCGCTGTGCTACTGTGTAAGCAATCTGCTGCTTCTGTTAAATAGCCATCCTAGCTGACCAGACCAATGTGCTTCAACACTGGGGAGAACCATTTCACCTCAAGCATGGGCTGTCTAGCCTGGAGTTCGCTGCAGCAAAAAAGCCCCAAACCCTGCTCATGGCCACTTCCTTTCCTGAGCAGAAGTAAAAGTGGCCAGCCTTCCTAGGACTTTCTGGCTGCCCTGCCAGAAGATGCCATTACACAGGCTTCCAAGCCTGCAATGTATTACCTGGTTTTCTCCTGGAGGGCACCACAGCTTAGACATGCCAGTGTAGAGGTTTTGATGATTTTTGTGTATATAATTAACTCCTCTGTGCCCTAATGCCAACTACAAACACTGGGTGACAGTCCGAAGGATAATTGCGTGAAATGTCTCAAATGGTGTTTTTTTTTATAAATAGGAAACCTTATAATTTTGGGTTGAAGTTCACCCCAAAGTTATAGCTCAAATTCTGAGGTAAACTTTAAGCATGCAAACTTATTAGATTTGTCAGCAGCCTTTTCATTACATGTAGTCACAACTGAGGGTGTTAATGTCTATCCATTATCTTCTACTTAATCCTAACTAGGGTTGCAGTGGGATTCCCCATGCCCATCCAGGGGAAACGTCTTGGGCGCTGGGCAGATACAACCAGGACAGGGTGCCAATCCATCGCTGGTCACTCACACTGACTAAAGGCAATTTAGAGCAGTTGATTTACCTTGTCCATGTTTTTGGAATGTCGGCGGAAACCCACGCAGACAAGGGGAGAACATGGAAACTCCACCCAGATTGGGATTCGAACCAGTAACCCCAAGCGCTGAGGCGACATGCTACCCACTAAGCCACCATGCCGCCTGGGTTTTGTAGTGTGGACAATTAACTTTAACATTGATCCCTCAGAGGATAAACTACGTTATAACCTCTTAACAGGAGAAATCAACTTTCGGTTCCAATATTCATTTAAAGTATAGGAGCATTGGTTTAAGAAATAACAAGGTTTTTATTACAGTAAAAAGATTAGATTAATCAAGATTACAATATGAGCTTAGAATTGATTACAAAATTACTTGCACTACTAGGTAGTTGCTGTTTAATGGAAAAGATTCATTACCATAGCGTGCTTTCTCCTCTGTATGGAGTCAAATTAGGGTCAAAAAGATTTGCATCTTGCAAACTGAGATTTGTGTAACTGCATTTCATACCTCGCAAATAAAAATCCACAAATGAAGTTTTGCGAAGTCTGTTTTGCAGATCCCCGTTTGCAAAGCTCGTTTTTTGCCGTTTTGATGGACCAATAGGAGAGCTTTCACTGGACCAATCAGATCACGAGTGTTGATTAACCAATTAGAAACCAACTTAATGTTGGCACACTGTTGGAACACGCCCCCAGTGCTACATCATGGCGCTTTCAGGGAGAGATGCGACTGAGGACCAGGTGAGTAACACGAATGCTTTGAATACCTGTAGCCAATTAATTAACGGCAGCTAGCTAGAAGCTGGATATATTAACAACGTGGGCTTTGTGCCTTTTTTTTATGTGTTGCAACGTTTGTAGGTCAGCCCAGCCTGCCATGCCTTATACAGACTTTTACTAAATACATACATTTGCTGAGTTTCGGTGGAAAACTGAAACATTGTTAGTTCACCATAACAAGAAAACGCTGTTCATTAAAGTCAAAATAAACCTTTTCAAACTTTAAATGGTAGTCGTCAGCGTTCAGGAAGTGTGTACTTAGGTAATTTACTTACTAATAATTATTAGAAGTTTTGTGTTCATTTAATTATTTTCATATTGGTACTTTTTTAATGTTTAATATTGTAATTTTTGTACACATGAACAGAATTCTTTGATTGAAAGATCTCGCCGGAGTTTTCAGTCTTTTGTCCAATGCCCAGTCAGAAATGCGGGCTTCAATTCCACCACAGCCAAGTACTTCACGTTGTCCTTCCTCCACAACCAGTGTCCAGCGGGATATGAAGCGGTAATTCAGTTTAATTGTGTTGTCTTTTGCACAGCTTTTTTAGAAATGTCTTTGGGCAAGATTTTAATTTCAATGGAGACTTACTTTTATTATTAGTCTTCTATTACTTTATCATTAAAGCTTTATCACATTACTGAAGTGATTATGGTTATTTCACTATTCAGTATGTGTTGCAAACAGTAAACAGAAAAATTATATTTAACAAAAACTTTTATAAAGCAGTCATTTCTTTCATTCTCTCGCTTTTTTTTTTTTTAGCATTTTATTTACCATTTTATGGTATTGGGTTTGCAGTTTAGTGTCACTATTCAGTGTATGTGTAAGCACAATGCTTTGGTATTTAACAATTTAATTGTTTCTTAAATTATTGACTAATTTAATTGTATGTTTTTGTTTGTCAACAGATCATTTCCAGCTATGTTTAGTGTGAGGAGAAACCGAGGAAAAAGGCCTCTCCAAAGGGTAGTGGTTCCAGGTGTCAAACAACTGGAAATCCATTTTTGCCTTTTGGCTAGTCCTGCCAGCAAAACTAAAGATGAACTAAAGTTATTTCAAGCAGGACTAGGAAGACGGACAATAACTATACCTGACAATGCTGATCATGATGAGGTTGGTTACAAAATGATTTATTAATGGTTACTAAGAATATATGTATTTTCTGGTTTTCAGTAGACTGTGTACAAATTTTTGATTAATTGTCCATTAGTAAGATATGCTTTTTTAATTTGACAATTCAATTATTGTCCCAGTAATATTTTGCCCCTTGCATGATGATTAAATTAGGCAAGTCAATTTTTAAGGAGTCTGGCTGAGTTTAAAAAGGCCTACTACACTTGCCATAATTATTTATCTAAAAAAATTTTCTGTGTTTTATCAGTCAAGTTTCTCTTTTGATTAAAATAAAAGGAGCTTTACTGCAAAGAACTGGAAAGTGGGATGCGTCATAGAAGTATTGATGGGTCTGACTTCTGTGTCAGCAACAATGGGTGAGGGAAAAACAAAAAAAAGAGAAATTTTCAGAAAACTTTTTTTTGTGTGAAAATTACAGATTTCCAGTATACTACACAATGAATACCCTAAAATGAAGAACCTTACAGGAGGATGGCTTCTTTATAAAGCCACAGGTATGAAATTGCCAGTATTTTAATTCATTTAGATGTATTGTGTTTACTTGAATTTTTTTATGAATGCATTTTAAAAGCAAATTACTTTAAATAAGGAACTTTAGAACCCTGCAGTAGAACTAAAATATTTTAGTCCAACAATCTGAGTCAGACAGTTCTCAAGCTTATTAATGGAATTTACTTATGTATTTTTTCTGAAGGTTTTAAACAAACATAAGTGTTTGATTCACATGTTCTGATGAATGTGTCCCCAAATAGTTTTTTAAAATAAATAAATTATGGCATTATTAAACATACTACTTTTTTTATTCAAGGTGGTACTGGACAAAGGACTTTGTCAGTACTGGCACAGGGGTCTCAAGGCTACACAGCAAAAATGCTGAAAGCAAGTTCCAACAACTGCAAACATTTGCTTTACATAATGCCTCTTCAAGAACACCTTGACACAGCTCCTTTGCCACATGATTCTAGGGAATTTTCTAAAATGCCAGTCAGTGCAAAAAATGTGAAACTACTATGCCATTGCCGTTGCTAGTTACACATGTTAAAATTTGTGATGCAAGTCTATTCTGCTGAAAAATAAAACACCATAAACTAATTCTAATAGCCAAGGAGTAGAATATACATTTTTAAAATGTTTTATTTTATCAGGGTTTTGAGTCTGAAATTGATGTAACTGTCCAGAAGTGTCAAGATACAGATTGTTCAGCAGAGCATCCTGATGTTTGCATTGATGAATGGAAATCTATGGTTGTTTTTTTTTTTTTGTTGTTTTGTTTACAATACATTGACTACTACATCTTAAACATCTAAATACAAATGTTAAAAATTTAGTTCTAATGCAGCGGGCTGGCTGGTAATTTTATCATGGGCTGTGTATGAACTTTTTTTTTTTTTTTTTTTAATAGGATACTTGTCCTGTTTGTGGGGTTCAGTTTTCACTGGCTGTATTGTTTGCTCATGCCAGTTTGTGTTGAAAGGTAAATGTTTTTAAAAAGTAATAACTCATATCTAAAAAGTTAATGTAAAAAATATACTGTCAAAATGCTAATTTGTTGTCTTTTCAAGCTTTGATGATAAAACCTCTTCAGCTGATTGTGACATGGTTGGAGTAGCTGCATCAACCCATCAACAGAATTGGGAGACTAGCAGTAATGCCACAGCTCCAGGTTTTGTTACAAAGAATATTGGTAAGAGCTCAAATCATAAATGTGTTGTATCTTATGGGTGTGGTATCTCGTTTGTTGGGGTGACAATCTAAAGGTTGTGGGTTGAATCATGTATACTGAAAATCACTACTGTGGGCCCTTATGCAAGGCCCTATAACATAATTGCTCCAGGACTGCTGTATCAACCCTGTGATCTGACCCCAATCAAGTTTTGTCAGTTGAATGACCAAATGTAATCTTATTTTCTTGTTGAACATTCTTACCCAGTCATTGTGGTGGTAAATAATCAGAAAACAGAAGAGCAGTTGAAGTAAAAAAAGATCATTTAATAAGGTTTGCAAACCGAGAAACCAACTCAAGCAATGGTCGAGCAGGCTTCTGACCCCGCACCTGCTGTTCCCTCAGTAAACACATGGGGAAACAGCCAATCAGAAAGCTGGATAATACACCAATAGTCCTAACCAATAATAAAAGAGAAAATTGTTAATCATGAGCACTAGGCAGAAAAAACTAAGAAGCGGAAAAATACCATAG
This sequence comes from Hoplisoma axelrodi, assembly GCA_028565655.1. Classification (NCBI taxonomy): domain Eukaryota; kingdom Metazoa; phylum Chordata; class Actinopteri; order Siluriformes; family Callichthyidae; genus Hoplisoma; species Hoplisoma axelrodi. The sequence goes on along the minus strand of JAOVVE010576978.1, from coordinate 8,011 downwards.
CGAAAACCGGGCGACACGGTGGCTTAGTGGTAAGCACGACACCTCTCAGTGCTTGGGCTTCACGGTTCGAATCCCATCTGGGTGGAGTTTCCATGTTCTCCCCGTGTCTGCGGTTTCCTCCCACATTCCAAAAACATGGACATTAGGTGAATGGGCTACTCTAAATTGTCCCCGTGTCTCCTAAGCCTCATCGAGGCGAGGGTTGTGTCAGGAAGGGCATCCGACGTAAAACACTTAGCCAAGTCTGATGTGCGAGTTAATCGCTGTGGCGACCCCTGGTTGAATAAAGGAAATAAAGCCGAAAGACAAAGAAGAATGGCCTGTCTATTCTGTTAGGAAGGTAAGAGAGAGAGCGAGAGAAACTCTCCCACTTTACTCTGGACCTGCTAAACCAACTTCCCAACATCATTTGTCTTTCATGACTCTTTTTAATTAGAATAGGTTAAGTAGAGTTCACAGGTTTTGTAAATGTCACAACCTAAAATGATTAAAAAAAATATAATACAATAGTGAATTTCCACTACAGTCATAAAATTAACAGTAGAATCTGGACAACTGTAATGCCAGTCGTGTTTTAGCAATAAACTTTAAACATTAATTCAATGTAATATTATGTGTACTTAGTGTTTTCTCTTTCTTTCACTGTCTTTACCACTCCACCAGATGGGAAAAATGGGTATGATCCATGGGAAGCAGCCCTACTCTTTCAAAGACAAATTCTTCAGCAGAATGAAACCTTAAATCCCCTTACTCCTTTTATTGATCTAGGTGACAGTGTGTTGGATAAAGGTCAATTTTAACCTTTTACAAGGCATCAAATGTGAACTGGGCAAGCCCTTTCCACTGTATATTAAAAGGTAAACTTAATTCTAATTGTGTGCAATTGCTTTTTTGACATTTTTTTTAACAGTTTATATTATGATAGCCATATTGTCAATGTCCAGCATTTTAAAGTTTTTTTTATTTTAAGGAACATGTTTAAAAACATAATGTTTTGACACTTTCTTTTGCAGGGGATACTGCAGTTGGAGAGGGTGTTGCCAGACATTTTATAAATTTGTCGATGTCTACCCTACAAAATGGCTTTCAAATAAATTATGGTATGTCATGTAAATCTCCATTTTTTTTTATGTGGGCATAATGCTAAATATGAGAATTACTTTTCAAAACAATCATGTAATGTGGTCCATACAGGAAATACCAATGTCGTGCACCTCTTTGAAGGACAGCCAGATCACCTTGTGCCATGTACGTCACATTCTTCTAGATAGTGACCTTTTTCCTTGTTGCTGGCCGAATAGTGGGGCACTCTTTCCTTCATGGGGGTCCTGCTCTGGCTGGAATAAGTGAAGCAGTTGTTGGTGTGCTGTTTGGGTCCTGTCCAGATATAACCACCATCACACTTTAGTCTGACGATGCACTAAGTCAGGACAGTCCTCTTCAGCTGGTATGTTGAAGCATGTTACTTTTTCATTCATTCACTTTCTCCCACTTAATCATCTACATGGGTTGCGGTGGGGTTTCCTATGCCTATTCAGTAGAGAATGTATTGGGTGCTGGGCAAATACAACCAGTACAGGATGCCAATCTAGCACTGGGCACACTTTCACTCACACAGCTACACACACCTACTATATAAGGCAATTTGGAGCATTCAGTTTACCTTGACTCTGGAGTTTACGTGGTCTCCATGGGTTTTCAGTTTTCTCCAACCGTCCAAAAACACTCAGATTTTGATTCTAATCAGGAACCCCCAGTGCCGAGAGGCAAACGTGCTAACCACTAAGCCACCATGGTGCCCTTACTTGTTTTTATTATATTAAAAACTTATTTTAGTGGGATTCAGATTAGTAAAGAAATGGGAGAGGTATGTACTTTAAACACTTTATATCAATTTTTTTTTGTTTTTTTAAATGGGTAATCTCCTCAATGCACAGTCTGGTATTAATGATTTCAGTTGTTTGCGTGTGAGTTTGCCTTAAATGGAAAGAGGTCCACTCACCATAATCTGTAAATACAAAGTAATGTTTGTTTTCCAAAGAAAATTCTTCTATTTTTTTTCACACATCAATGTGTAGGCTCTGGACATCTTAAGTACATTTAAGTGAAAATAATTTGTATTCTATTCAGTTGGATAGTGACAAAGATTTAAATGAACAAGAAAAGGCTGCAGTCTGGAATTTAGCAGACATGTGGGATCTACCGGGGTGACACCTGACAATCGAAAATGGCTCTTCAACCGTCTTCTTCAACACGCTGTAACAATCATTTATAAATAAAGCTAATGTTTGCTACACTGTCATATGAATGTTTGTTTGACATTGGATTTCCCCCCCCTTTCTCAGGTCCTTGGAAGAACAGATAAACAAATTAAGCAGTTTAGAAGAGGCCTAAAAGAGACCTGCATTTGGCAGTTGTTTACAGAAAAAAGGGATGTCATACCCATTTTATTTCCTCGTCTAAAAGATGTTAAAATTAAGCCTTAGGTAACGAATGCTTATTCATGGGTAACCAGCAGTACTTTAGCTAGCATTTAGCTATCCCTTGCATCAGTTTTTAAGTCTGTATATAAGTCCTGATTAAAGGGTATTTGACAAATGTTTCATATTTATTAATTTAAATCCTCTATCCATAATTTTTTTTTCTAATAGATGGTCCTTGACCAGATATTGTGGCCTCTGGAGAAGACCAATAAGGATGAGTAGGATGAAGACTATCCAGTTGAAATCAGGTGCCGCATAGCTGGATATCTTCGTGACTTCATAACAGGTGAAAAGACCTGAATTTTATATTAAATTTTTTTTAAATAGAGGAATACATAAAGTGTGTAATGCTACTCAGTAATTTAACACTGCTTTTAATCATTCATGTTTTTAAAAATATGTATTTTTTGCAGCATCTCAATCATCACTCAAGGAGCTTATCCAGTTTTGGACAGGTTGGGAGGTTGCAACTTCTGAAATGCAAGTGGAGATAGTACATGGTCCTCTTCCCAAGGCATCAACATGTTTCAAATCTCTCCGCCTACCTGGGCACTACACTAATTTTAATGAATTTAGCCATGATCTTAAGGCATGCATAGCAACATGTGACAGCGGTTTTGGCTTAGTTTAACGTTTACCCTTTAACTCATGCAACCTTTTTAAGCATTGGTGGTAAAGATTACTTATAGGTTTGCACACCATGTACAGTTTTTTTGTTTACAGAGCTGATTGTTTTAGTCTCACTCTGCTGTTTAAGATGGCTGAGATGCTGTTTAAGAAGGACCATTGTTGCTTTTAAATGTTTTTGATTAACTTAAGAGAAGATGCTTTGTTTGCAGACTTTAAATTTGTAAAGGAAAAGAATATAGAAATAAAGTTAAAGCAACTGGGAGTGTTAATGCAAAATAAACAATACTTCTGCAGTTGTTTAAAAAAATGTAATGATCTGTGACACCTTCCACATACTGTATTACTGCTCTGTAAGTGTCCTCCCCAAAGCATGGGGAATAAGCAACTGGATCAAACAGCTCTCGAAGCATTATCAATTGTTCATTGGGCAAAGGACAAATCTGTTCAGGAACCTGAATTCCCATTTGATCCATCCATGCATTGTCGTCAGTAGTTGAATAGGGAAAATCCTAAAAAAAAAAAAAAATAGGGGAACATTTTAAAATGCTTTGTATTTATCATTAAGCACTAAAATTAACTCTAACAAAGAAGAAAATAGTCAAACCTATACATAATCAGGGTTTTCATCAGGAATTTCGATTTGTCCAATTTCCCACAGTTAGTTGGGTGTCAGGTTATGTTCAGTTCGCAGTGAATGCTCATTCCATCCCTCTATGAATGTATTTAGATCATTCTGAATTCGTGGAATGAAAACATACTGAACACGGAAGAGATGTGCACCATAGGCCAAGTCCAATACACCATCCTCTTCAAGAAAATGAAGCACATTGTAGTAGATGCTGGTCACACTGTTCCATACATCCCTCCACAGTCGTTCAATTCTAGCAGGAAAATAATTCAGAGTACAATTTTAATTAGTATTTAAAATACACTGCATTGTGCCCCTTAGAACTGCTTTAGTGCTGCACTTTGTTTCAGCATCTGCATTGTAACATATGCATAGGCAAATTACATCACGGAACAAAGTGTCAGATTGCAAATGTTTCCATTTGTCCTTTTATACAAAAATTAACATGCAATTTCCATGACATTTACAACATGCAGATTATGTTATTATAATAAGAGTGGATTTTTTTTTTTTATGGAAAAATCTTGTTACAAGCCCTATATTAACATAATCACAGAAAAAAAAAATATTTTTTCTCCGATATTGTGCAGCCTTACAAATACTATCATAAACGGAATTAATGTGAAAAATTGACGTAATTGCTAATTGAAAAACTGATACCTTTGATTATGAACGCTTTTTCCAGCAATGAAACTACCTCTGCCACAACCACGAGCCTCGAACATAAAACGTGCAACATATACATTTTCAGAACCTTGGTCTCCTCTCACCCTTTCAGACACAAAATGCACAAAAAATAATTATTAATAAAGAATCAACATAATTAATACACAAAACTAATATTTATACACTAAAAAAATACTTTAGCTACTACCTTGATGGCAAACCATGTTCTCTTACAGAACCAAGAAAGAACTGGAAGCCTGTAGCAGCCTTATTATTGTTAGCTGCCTGCAGGTAAAAGATCTAGAAATTTATTTTAAAATAACAGTTAATTTACACACATGCAATAAAGATCAAAATATTTTAAAATAACAGTTAATTTACACACATGCAATAAAGATCAAAATATAAATTACAGTACACTACTACTGAAGAGTAGACAATTTAATATATAAAAAGTATTACCTTTCTTGAAAAGCCATCAATCCCTCCAAACAAAACAATGCCATATCTGCACAATGAAAATGGTAGTATTTATATTACTAATAAACATAAGACAAATAAGTGGGTACTTAAACTCTCCTTCAATTAAAAATGGGCAATAGGACAAGGTTTCCAAGTTAACCCACAGCAAACACCACATTATTGAGTTTCTCTAAGAGACTTTACACAACCACATTACAGATTTATTTTAAAAAATAATGATGCTATTTATTTACCTAATTAACTTGTGGTTGGTGTCCACATGGACAAGGCAAAGAGGACCAGGGACACTGTACGTCCTTCTCACCACACAACCAACACCTGCCAATCTTTCAAGTATCCCAGCTGCATCTACACGATGCATTGAGTCCCAGACTCTTGTCCACTGGACTCTGTGACCCAAGGCCTTCAAGCGACCTTTAACCATCCTGTGACCTAAGGGAAACAATTATTGTAAATTATTGAAATTGCAAGAAAAAGTGTAATGTAGTAACAGTCAGTTAAAAAAGAGAGAGAGCAACAAGGTTTACAAAGTTTATTTTTGCCATACTACAGTTAATACAAAGTAAAGCAAGTTTAAATTACCTAAATTTGGTGAATCTTGTTTAACAGCTAGGACCAAGCGGTCAAGCTCCTCATCAGATATTTGACTGTAAAAGTCTTTCACGTTGAGGTTCCACTCTGTCATCCGACGACGAATTGTTTTCATAGACACCCCAATTAATCGAACTATGTGTGGGACGGTCAAGCCCATTTCTAATAGGTGCTCAAGGTGGTCCTGTGAAACATGGAGATTGGGTCGTCCTTTTGCTCCACCGACTGCATCAACCAAAATAGTGGTTCTTCTTTGATCTAGATCATTACTGATTAGCATGATAAGATCATAAAGCCCTTGAAGTACCTGTTTAAAATATTTATAAAAAGCTTTAATGAATACACCAATTTTAGAACATATGAAAAAATAAAAATCGAATAAATGTTAAAATTGTATGTTTACATTAGAACAGTGGTTCTTAAACTGTTGTACACAGAATAGCACAAGGTCGTACGCCAGATCATACAAACAAAAAAAATATGAAATGAGTTTTGTAACTTGGCCACTAAATGGCAATGTTTGTTAGTTAAGAAAACCGTAACAATACGGTTAGCGACTTTGTCACTATATTTAGCGACCCTGTGACTTTTTTTTTTAAGCAATTAATTATATTCAGTGGGACACAAAAATCTCTGCATTTACCAATTTATGTATATTTGATTTGAAACGTAAAAAAATAAATAAATCCAAGTAACTTTGCCAAAATGTTAATTTTAAAGTCCCAAGTCTAAATACAGAAACACTGAACAGCAGTTCAACTCTAACATTCTCTTAGTGATACATTCAACACAGAAATTAATTTATGTAATTTAAGTAAAAATTTATTAAATTTACATAGAATTATTTATAGTGTGGGTCTAAACAAAGCATTAAAATCATTTTAAATTGATTTTTTTTTTAAGTTTATTTGTAGATTTTACGATAGACGGATTTAGCACTTTGTTCTCTCCCAAATTATTCCTTCATTCTAGAACCTCAAATAGACTATTAAGCTAGTTGGGCAATGACATCATTTAGCACCTTTAACAACTATTAGGACATCCCATTGCTACTTTTCTCACTAAGGAGTTGGCAACAGTGGGAAACATGTTACTTAGTAATAGGCGGTCCTTTTAAAAAACAGACTAGATTACGTTCCATGAAACCAGTTTATTAGTGATTTTGCTTTTAATAAAGGACATTTGTAGATTAAACCATGTTTTTGATTATAGTGTGTTTTAACTGTTTTATAAAAGCAATAAGGCACTTGAGGTTGTGTATTGTTTTAATAAATACCATGAAAGGTGTTGTTAAGATGCAAAGTTTGTATCATGCCTAACAACATCTTTCTCGTGATTTATTTACAATAATGCTGCCCTTTTGTTCCTCATTGCTTTAATATACACTCTCACTTAATTTATGTTTTTTGTTCTGTGATAAAAACAAAAGTGGTACTTGGACATTTTGGCTTGATAATAGTGGTAACTGGTCCTTAAAGTTTAAGAAACCCTGAATAAGAACGTACTACAGTACAATAACATACACGTATTTTAGTTATTAAAAAAAATAATTAAAGTACCAGTACTTTTTATATGAATTGGAATTTCTGGGTTGTATAGCTTTTGTGATTAGACCAAATACAATATAGTGTAAAAAATAAATATAAAAAGTAACTGAAATAAAAGTAAGTTATATTTTACTCACAGCCTGGGGGCACGTAACATGATCAGCAAGTGATCACATGAGCGTCATCTCACTCATGCACACAAACTCCAAATAGTCCATATCCAAAGGTTGCCGCTGAAGAGCCTGCTCCAACCTCATTTGCAATCTTTGCAGAACATCTCTTGTTATTATCGACTGAAAAGAAGATCATACAATTGGACTAATAAGCATCCATTGGCTTAAGCATTTGCCCTGTTAATATACCCAGCTTCTAGCTAGCTGCCGTTAATTAATTGGCTACAGGTATTCAAAGCATTCGTGTTAATTACTCACCCGGTCCTCAGTCGCATCTCTCCCTGAAAGCGCCATGATGTAGCACTGGGGCGTGTTCCAACAGTGCGCCAACATTGAGTTGAGGTTTCCAATTGGTTAATCAACACTCATGATCTGATTGGTCCAGTGAAAGCTCTCCTATTGGTCCATCAAAACTGCCAAAAGAAGGGTCAAAACGGCAAAAACGAGCTTTGCAAACGGGATCCGCAAAACGGGATTTGCAAAACGAACTTTGCAAACGGGATCTGCAAAACGAGATCTGCAAAACGAGATTTGCAAAACGGACTTCGCAAAACGGACTTCGCAAAACGGGCTTTGCAAACGGGATCTGCAAAACGGGATTTGCAAAACAGGATTTGCAAAACGGGATCTGCAAAACGGTATCTGCAAAACGGACTTCGCAAAACGGGCTTTGCAAACGGGATTTGCAAAACGAACTTTGCAAAACAGACTTCGCAAAACTTCATTTGTGGACTTTAACCCTGTAAGACCCAGACCTCTCTCAAAAATCTGGAGGTTGTGTGACTTCTCAACCTGAGGGCAGGCCTTATA
>JAOVVE010574911.1:0-11313 GCA_028565655.1 Hoplisoma axelrodi | reverse complement strand
CAGTGGAGCTGTACTAGAACAGGAGTGATATGGTGGAAGGAAGGAGTTCTAGTGATAAGACGGGCAGCTGAATTTTGGACCAGTTGGAGTTTATGGAGAACTTTATGTGGAAGACCAAAAAGGAGGGAATTGCAGTAATCGAGACGGGAAGTGACAAGGCTATGAACGAGGATGGAAGTGGTATGTGGAGTGAGAGAGGGTCGAAGACGACTGATATTACGTAAATGGAAGTAAGCAGATCGGGTAATATTGTTAATATGGGATTGAAATGAGAGAGTGGTGTCAAGGATGACACCCAGACTCTTTACCTGGGCGGAAGGGGACAAAGAGGAATTATCAATGTCAATTGAGATACTGTCAATTTTTGATAAAATAGATTTAGTGCCAACAAGAAGAACCTCAGTTTTATCACTGTTTAGTTTTAGGAGATTAACAGAAAACCAGGATTTTATTTCTGTTAAGCAATCGATGAGGGAGGTGGATGGGATGTTGAGAGTAGGTTTGCAGGAGAAATAGAGCTGGGTGTCATCCGCATAACAGTGAAAGTTAATGTGATGCTTACGAAAAATTTGACCAAGTGGAAGAAGGTAAATGAGGAAAAGAAGGGGCCCCAGGACAGAGCCCTGGGGCACACCTGAGGTAACTGGAGAGGACTGAGAAGTGAATGTTTTAATCTGAATAAATTGAGTGTGTCCAGAGAGATATGATTTAAACCAACCTAGGGGAGTCTGAGTGATGCCAATGGAAGAAAGTCTGTTAAGGAGGGTGTCATGACAGATGGTGTCGAATGCTGCACTTAAGTCGAGAAGGATGAGGATAGAAAGTGAACCGGAATCAGCTGCCATGAGAAGGTCATTTGTGACTTTTATCAGGGCAGTCTCTGTACTATGAAGAGGACGGAACCCAGACTGGAACTGTTCATACAGGTTATTATCAGATAGGTATGTGTGGAGTTGAGATGCTACTATTTTTCTAAGATTTTGGAGATGAAGGGTAAATTGGAAATCGGTCGTAGATTATTAAAATTGGTGGGATCTGAACCAGGTTTCTTTAGAATTGGGGTTATTACTGCAGTTTTGAGAGAAGCAGGAACAGTTCCAGTGGAGAGAGACGAATGTATAATGGTCGAAAAGATAGGGATTAATGAGGAGACACAGGCCTTCACTAGTACGGAAGGGATAGGATCCAACTGACAGGTGGACGTGTTAAGCTTCTTGATAATATCTGTGATTTCAGAGGTAGAAGGGAGATGAAAGGAAGAGAGGAATGAGCGGGAGGAGAAAAATCAGGGACATGACTGGAAATGGGTTGTATACTGAGATGATGGTGAATTTCATTAATTTTTTCATTAAAGAATGACAATAGTGAGTTACAGAAATCAACTGAGCACAAGTGAGGTGGAAAAGTGTCTGGAGCTTGAGTAATACTTTTGTAAAGTGAGAATAATGACTTGGAATTACATTCATTAGAGCAGATTATGTCAGTGTAGTAGTTAGATTTAGTTTGAGCAATACAGTCCTTGTAGTGTGACATATGATTTTTGTACATGTCTTTGTGAACAGTAAGTCCAGTTTTTTTCTGAAGCCGCTCAAGTTGCCATCCTTTGGCCTTCACGAGCCGAAGTTCGGGCGTAAAACAGGGGGCTGAGTGGAAAAATGAGACAGACTTAGTTTTTAATGGAGCCAGGGTGTTGAGAATAGAATGAAGTCCAATATTGTAGTGTGATACCAGGTCATCAAGAGTGGTTAAATTAGAAGTGTCCATTATCAGGTTAATACTGGAGGAAAGAGAATTTAAGTTAATGTCCTTAATATTGCGGAAGGAGATAAGACGAGGGAGTTTAGTGATTGACAGAGAAAGACTGACATTAAATGAAAGTAGAAAACGGTCAGTTATTGGAAGTTCATCAGCGGTACAGTCTGAAGGAGAAACACCTGAGCAGCAGATTAAATCCAGAGTGTGACCCCTGGAATGAGTGGGAACATCAATGTGCTGCTAAAGTCCAAAACCCTCAAGACAGCACATGAAGTCTTTGGTAAGAGGATTATTAATGTTGTCCATATGAATATTAAAATCACCCATCACAATGTTGTTTGGTGAGAGGGTGGTCAGGTGTGTGAGCAGAGTGGCAAAGTCTGTGAAAAAAATCGCTATTTGGTTTTGGTGGACGATAAATAACTGTAATAATGGTGGGAGTAGATCCAGGCAGTTTACACATGGTCGATTCAAAGGAGGAGAAGGTTGGGACAGACACAGGCGAGACTTTCCACTTCTCGCTATGAATTATCGCGAGACCTCCTCCCCGGCCAGTGACACTTGGTTGGGAGATGTAAACAAACCCCGAAAGAGTAGATTCATTAAGTTGAGTAAAGTCATTTGGTTGTTGCCAAGTTTCGGTTAGACAGAGAAAATCCAACTTACGGTCCGTGATGAGATCCTGGATAAGATGTCCCTTGCTTGTAAGTGTGCGGATGTTAAGCAGACCGAAGTTGACAGTGGAGTTGTCACATTTAGCCGGGGTGTTAGCCGACTGGGCTGGGCAGGCTAGCACACTGTGGTCAGCAACCCGGCCAGTGTTACATTGATGATGACAAGATGTGGACCAGATGGATTTTATTGCCTTCGATGAATCTTTCTGGAAGTTCCGATGAGACCCGCGGTGGACATATCTCCTGCTAGGCAGAAAAGTTATATCCGGGTGTAGATGTAGCAAATTCGGCGGGAGTGCAGACAGGTGAAAACGGAATCGGAGAAGCTCAGCAGCAGAATACTGAAGCAGACCCGAAACAGGTTGGTGAACAGATGCCAGTAAAGTCCAGACAATCACCGACCAGATATAGATCCTGCCGGTTAGCATCGTAGGTGAAATCACAAAGCAGCTTGGACAGGTTTACAGTAGTAGCAGCGATTAAACTGCTGCGATTTAAGTCCATGTGGCAAATCGCCAATCATAAACTACTTAATACTACTGACACTTCACCTGTCCAGATAAGCGTAGTTGCGTAGTTCAGAATAAAAATAAAAACAAAGCCAGCGGCTAATGTACTGAACAATGCCTGGCTCCTGGGTTCTAGGCCATGAACAGAATTATTCATTATTAGACACACATTGTTTATAATGACTAAACTTTTAAATATGGTCTTATCATGGGTAGATTAAATTTTTTTTTACTTTACAGGAAAAAATATATGCATGCTGAAAAGAGGAGAGGCAACCATCCAGCACTGGATGAGTGCTCCTGTTTGGCAAGCCAGACTTGGTGCAATTGGAGCTCTGTATGAGGTCAGGATGGATGTCCCTTTAATAGATGAATAAGAGAACCATTTTTTGGTTTTAATGATTCTTGTTAGAACTTTAACATGTACGTCTGAGATTCAGAGTTATTTAAAGAATCTAGGAAATTTCACTCAAAGCCAGTCCAGTCTTCCCAACATCATCTGAACAATGATGAAATGATCTTCCTGGTGTGGTATGAAACTTCATCAAGAACCACCTAAAACCACAACTCTTCCACAGGCACGCTTTATTCTCTTGATCTTCATTACCTAAAAAAAAAGGACATTTACATCAGGAACCAACTTATCAAAATGGTTAATATTTGAAGGCACTGTATTTAATATTTAAACGCACTGTACATGCTGTTTTATAATCTACATACAAGTTTATTTATATACATCGATCCTTTTAATATATTACATTGTCATAACCCATGCTTTCATGCCATACACTGTTAATAGTAAAGCGGAAATCAGAAAGCCTCTGGTCCCACCGTCGGTGCTTATCCAAAGGAGGTTAAACAAAGGAGGCGAGCATATTTTTGAGGGTCCGTTTAATTAACTTAGATAGATTTGTAGGGTTTGTGACAGGTCGTATGGAGCAGGTGGGGGGTAAATTGTGCCCCTTGATCGGACACCAGATAGGCAGGTGTACCCCAATGAGTAAAGATATCATCAATCAAGATGCAGGCTATTTGGGGTGCTTTTGTGACACTGATCGGGAAGAACCCTACCAATTTGCTGCAGCAGTCAACCACAACTAGAAGGTGCTCATTCTGCCTTAGGCTCCTGGGTAGAGGGCCCATGAGGTCTACTCCCAACGTATACCCTGTAAAAGTCCACTAAGCTTGCAGATGCGTGGTTTGTACTTTTGGCAAATCTCAAAAGCCTGGCGGTATGCCCATACATCCTTCTGAATGAAAGGCCAGTATGCTACCTCCAAAAGCTGTGGAAGTGTCTTTAGTTGCCATTGTTATTCCATGAAAAAAAAAATGGAGGAATTGTTCTGTATGCTGAACCTGCTGTCTAAGATTCCCATGTGGATATGAATGTAACCCTTGATGCTTAATGCTTTTATTTTAAGAGCAGTATTGTCAGAAATAATTTTGAATTCGGTTTTGAGATCTGATCCATCAGCTCTGACTCTGTTTACCTCCATTCTTCTGATAAAAATCTGAAACATAAAACGAGGCTGAAGTGGACAAAATAAATCAGTTCTAACTGAATTGTAATAATAAAAGTAATTTTGATTCTTGAACTGAGAATATTTGTTATTTTTAAGGTGAAAACCTCTTTCCTCAGTGGTGGCCTTGTTTACTTCAGAACTTAATTAGAACTTTTCACTTTGTAAGCAAAGCTCTCATGCAGACTTATAACTTTATAGATGGTTGCTCAGTGGCTCGTTTCAGGCTCTCGTCTTTTAATTAAATTTGCATTAAATTTAAATAGATTAATTTTAATTCCAGGTTTTAATAACAGGGACAGGGAGAAGCTCAATGTTAAGTACTCCACCTAAAAACAAACACATCGGCAGCACAAACTCATTTGCCTGTGGAAAGTGACTGATTTGTTTGTAATTCTGTCCAGAACACTACAACTTTTGTTTCCAAACCCAGTCCTCAAAAAAGAACTTTCTATCATCGGTACAGAAACGTTAAAGAATTCCAATGTCTATCATGACACTTTAATCAAATTTAAATTTAATATACCTGACATGAATCAACCAGTGTTCAGTCCAGAGTAATCAATCATTGACACAGAGAAAAAAATCTAACTACTGACTCAAATGTATGTAAAAAGCCTCTGTGCCTCTGTCTTGAGTTAATGTGCTGAACAATGCCTGGCTCCTGGGTTCTAGGCCATGAACAGAATTATTTATTATCAGACACACATCGTCTATAATAACAAAACTTTTAAATATGGTCTTATAATGGGCAGATCTAATTTTTTTTTTTTTACTTTACAGTAAAAAAATATATGCATGCTGAAAAGATGAGTGGCAATCATCCAGCACTGGATGAGCGCTCCTGTTTGGCAAGCCAGACTTGGTGCAATTGGAGCTCTGTATAAGGTCAGGATGGATGTCCCTTCCATAGTGTCAGGCTTGCACACGGAGAGAAGCGAGGACAGGTAAGTTCAGTTAATCTCTTTAATTGAATTGATTACTGAGGAAAGAGAGATGATGAGCATGTGCAACAGTCCACCTAGTGCACAACCAAAATGAGGAACCGCAAGGTACAAGGCTAAACTTGCACCTAAAATAGGAGCAGGAACAATGAGTAAATTAACTAATTAACCAATCAGCAGGAGCAATAACACAAGGTATAATTAGAACTCAGGAGAAGGTGGACGTGAATGATTAGGGAGTGGCAAAGTAGAATGAGTGGTGACAGGTGTGACAGTTAGATTAGGTAGACTATTTTCCATTCATTATTTGGAGTGCATTTTTGGTGATTTTTTAAAATTTGTTCCTCCTGAAGCCTTTTTTTTCTCTATTAATTCAGATAAATTGAGTTAGCTATTTTTTTTCTTCAATTGCATTAAAGGATTTGGTAACACTTTATATGAATCTGGTATTTATAATGCATAATAAAAATGCATTACAAAAAAATGTGTGGTTTACATGAACGCTAAACACTGCCTCGGATTGGCTTACATTTCTACCTGTTACACAACCGTAGCCAATCAACATCTCTTTTGTTACTTTCTCACCCCTCCATCACCCCTCTCTCCTCCCCTCACCAAGGGTGTCGAAACACCAGCTTTTGTGACTGAAAGTCAGGGCTGATGACAAGAGTTTAGATGAAAAGCTTTAGATTATAATGTGCGCCATTTAGTAGTTAGTAACAGTAATAGCGTTGTAACAATAAAAATAGTAACTACTTTGAGTACCCATTAATGAAAAAAGTAAAGCAGTTTATTTAAATGCCATTATTCCTATCACTGATAATGGCATATAAAAGACTTAATGATGTATAAAAAGATTATAAATCCTTTTTACAGACTATAAGTAAAGTGACATCATGTTGTGTTAAGTGAGAATGTCTAAAGATCCAAAAATTCCAAGGTTTCTATTGTAATGCCTTATAACAATTTGTCTAATAAAGCATTATGTTACATTATTACAGTTATGACTGTAATTCTGAATATCTATGCAAAATAACAAAGGCTTATAACAAACATAAGGCTTAATATAAAAAATATATAGCATCCTGATTCTTTTATAAATTCTTTTATATGCTTTATGAATGCACTCAAGTTTTATCAAGAATTTTTTCTTTCCCATTTTGGTTTGATGAGTTGTCTTTTAGCAGTTTATGTCAGACTTTTAAACCATGGAACTCTGGAAGCATCTTCTGTCCTGTTAACTCTGAGTCTGAATCTTTTAGCTCGTAAAGCATCTTTGTCAAGTTGACTCTTTAAATGAGTTGGAATCTTTTTTATTAAAAATAGTTATTCTTGTTAAAACTATATGTGAGTCTTAACTTTGTTAGCATTTATACAACTGACTTCAAAAGTGTGTCAGTATGCTTCAACTTAAACAAAAATTCTCTATATTATGACTCTAAAAGTGAGTTGGAATTTTCTGTTCAGAATATATTGTTTTTGTTGCTGCTGCTGTTGTGACTTTTTAGATAACAGAGCATTATACAGTGGACTCTAAAAGTTAGTTTAGATCCTTCACCATCAAATTTTGTCTCATTCCCTCATCCATTCATTTACCCTTTTTGCCGGGGGTGGTGTGTCTACACTGTGATGCTCTATTTACATCCCATGTAATCAAGAGGGCATCTGTGACTTACTACACCTGTATATCCATCTGAAGCCAGTTTTTGGTCTCAGCGCTGTCCAAATAAAATATTTGTAAAAGCAAAGAATCAGGGTTTTGCAATGGCCTATTTAAGGTTCTAAACTCAACATAAGTAAAATGTGGTGGGGTTGCTTATAAACACGTGGCTTTAAATTTAGGTGCCATTTTTTAAATAACTAATGACAGTGTAGTGTGTCATGTGTTGTTGTATTTGTCTAATTAAACACATTTAAATGTTTTTTATGTCCTAATCATTATGCCCCGAACAAAGGTGTGAATTTAAAGGTTTGTAACTTTTTTTTTTTATATAAATCACAATGTGTTTTTATGTTTCACACAAGTATGGCTTTTTGGACAAAAAGTTAAGCTTGAAAATCACATGCTTAACCACAAATTAAAATCATTATTAGTTAAATTTCAATGACATGTTAAAAGATCTTCTCTCTGTCTTTAATGAATATTAAACATTTGCTATTTTACTCAGCCTTCGATAACTGTTGTTTATAAGAAAGTTTTTGTGGCCTTCCGCCTGTTTTGCTACCTCTGAGCCAGGGTGGTTTGACATCAATCATGGAACAATAAATTCTAAATTATACCAGCAAACTGTAAAGGAAAATGTCAGCACATACTATGACATTGAGAATGTTGGTTATGCAAAATCAAAACTACAAAAGCAGGACTAGACCCTAAATCAATGAACATTGTTAAAAAGCCTTAAACAGGCAATTAAATTAAGAAAACTCACCACATACATTTTTATTTATATGGCTAAGTATTTTTGTGCCTGAAATATTTCCTTACTTTCAACTGGCCTACAGAGATCTGGGACCTGGAAGATAGAGATTCTCCATTATGAGGTGCTCCAGCTTTACTTCTTCAGTGTAATCAAGCATGATGAATATTTTCTTTCGGCAAAGCAAGGCAATGCAAAAAAAAAATACATTTTTAAATGTAAAGTTTTAGAATTTATATATGGTTCTGATTAATAAGATAAGAATTTAACCTGTTATGCTATTATTGTTCTGAAAGTTCTATTGTATTGGTTATTTTATTAACAGGACTTTTATTTAGACTTTAAAGTAGCACAGCCTCATGTATGGCACTGAAGTGGCTGCATGCTGTCTCTCTGTGAAGCTGGGAAAATTTTAGCAGGAAAAAGAGTTGGAAAGTACCTGATCCCTCCCAGCATCCACCCCCCTTCTGCGTGAGCATGAGCATGTGGGTTTTATTAACGCTCACTTAACTGTTTGTTTATGGAGCTCACTCACTCTCTCGCTCTCGCTCTTGCTCTCGCTCTCTCCCTCTCTCTCTCTCTCTCTCTCGCTTACTTTCTCACTCTCTCTAACTCTCAGGCCCCTTCACTGGAATTCCAAAAGTTCTACAACACATACTATGACCTGATTTCACAAACCCTGCACATGCTAACACTATTTATTAACAAATGAAGTCTTTAAAAAAGGGAATAGTTGGAAAAGTTTCATATTTTATTTAAAATTATGTGTGTAAACTTCGTAAATAAAAACCAATGTAGAAATAAATTACAATAAATAATGTTATACTATGTAGTCTTTCTTTCCACATTTCGTGTAAGAATCCTGCTGCCCCTATATTTTCTGATGTTTTAACCCCTTCCTCCGTTTTTTTCTTACACTGTATGCCTTTAATGTTTAGTGAGGCTGACAGAGTGGACACCAGCAGAGGGAGTGCATTAAAGATTTTTTTTTCTCCGAGCACACACACATTACTGTCAAGCAAATGTATGCTAGCACCTTACAGCCACAGCTCCAACCATTTCTATCAAAGTAATTTTAAAATAATGATGGCATTGCTAAATCTCTTCCTGAAGCCATAACCACCTTCATTTGGATTTTGATACTGTATTTACACAAGCTTGTCTTATTACTGGCAACCTTCATGAAAGCCAATCTTTTTGTAAAGGTAAAAGAACGAAAAATGCGTTGTTTTCCATTTAATTCATCTTTAAATGAGTTGTAATTCTCTGACTTTTTTTGTGCATAGAGTTTGAGCTAACGGTCTACTTCAAAGGTGTCTATTGAGGCTGGAATGCAAGAGTGATAAACCGAACACCACAGTGACAGTGGAATGTCCAAAATAAGACCTCAAAATAGTACAAAACACTGTAAAAACAATATGTTATAATATATATTGGGATATGTACAAATTATACCTACAAGAGATTTGATAACATTAACTGAAAAAGTGATGTATTTGTAGCTATAACTCCTTCCAATCTTCTAATAAGGCTTTCTACATGATTGCGCTGTGAGTCCAAATGACAAGAGGTGCGCATTTCTAAAGTCGAGCACAATGGTATTTATATTTAGGTTTACTTACAATTAAGTTTACTCTAAATGGGTTTGGTGGGATTAATACCAGGGTCCTGTCCAGGCCAGTCAAGTTGTTTTACATAACTGGAACTTAGTTTGTGCACAGAGGCACAACCATGCTTAAACAGAAAAGGGCCTTTCTCAAACTGTTGCCAGTTAAAATCCATTATTCAAAAAGCAACCAAAGTGTTGGTTATTGATTGTTAATAAAACAGTGTAATCTGCTTGGCTGAGCCGTTTGTTCAGACGTGACATTACTGACAGTAATGCACACCTCTGACCACTTTGCATTTGTATCAACGTATAAAATACGTTCTTGCTGTTTTTTTTAATAAAATTATGATGATGTCATTCCGATTATAATAATTACTAGTTGTTTGTACTAAGTTTTTACTAAGTTGTTTAGGATTGTATCCCATACTTTCCATGTTATACTGTGTTGTTTTTAATTCAACCATAGAGCTTGTATTCATGTAGCCAGGCTTAATATATTATCCTACACTCTTAATGTAGTTCATTTGGTGTAATAAAAAGCTTTTTTTTAACACATAAATATGAAAGTTAGAATGTAACAAATGTGTCTGTTATATCTGTTATATCAAATTATATTATGTTTGTATTTTTGAATAATTTGATTTATTAGTGTTAATAAGTGTCAAACCCCTGGACAACTGCAACATCAGTAAGAAAAAACAGTTGAGTCAAAGGCAAAATCAGACTTTAATATAAATATAATACAAATAGCACTGTCAGTCATTATGAAAATATTCAGTTAGTGTTCTGAAAAACTATCTGAACCCAAATTAAAATCTGATCACCTTTAGGTTTGATTTTGATTAGCTTTATGCAGTTTTACAACATATATTTCTGGCCAGGACTGCATTACATTTTGACTAAGATCTTGTATTGATAATGGAAGAGTTAAAACTTTTCCAGTGAATGTACTGTATGTTTCTAAATGAGGACAATCACAGTCCAGATCAAATTTTGTAAAAATGGTAAAATAATACAATAGGCAAAGTTGTGAGCACATTGGCTTTAGCAGTTAGTAGTTTGAGGAGCGCTGGCTCCATGAATGGATAAAACGAGTTAAGTGATAAGGATGAGTAGATTACTTAAATAATGAATTAATTACAAGGGCATCACTAACTTTCATTTTAATATTGATTACAATGTGACATATTAAATGCTGTTTAGACCACATATATGATGTCAAGTCTTGTACTGTTTTGGGACTATGAAATACCAGGCAGCATTAAAATGTTAACATGGGTAAGATAATTATTGGGCTTTAATAAAACAGGTAGTTATGGTCCTTTAAGTTGATTGGCTGAGTCGTTTGTCCAGCCATGACATTATTGACAATAATTCACACCTCTGGCCGCTTCACATTCATATCAACGCATGAAGTACAATACTTTGTTTTTCTGTTATTTTTAAAAAACTGCGTTCTGTAATTAGTATTTAATTAAGAAACCAGAAACCTGTTACTCAACGATCAGCGTTCATTTTGAAAACCGGACTAGATTACATCGCGGAAAACCAGTTTAATAGCAATTTTCTTTCAATAAACACATCATGAATAAAAGCATTTTTTATTATAGTGTGTTTATAACCATTTTCTAAAAGTAGTAAGGCACTCAAGGTTGGGCATTATTGTAAGAAAATCATAGGAAAGAGGTGTAACTGTTTTCTGCTTCACGGTGTGCCTAACAACAGCTCTTTTCTAAGATTTATTTACAATAATGCACACTCTTTTGCGACTTATTACTTTAGTACAAGCCATCCATTACATACCATATTAATTAGAGATGAGCGAGTAGTGCATTACTCGTATCTGTAATCGTATCCGTTTAAGCATGTTTAATATCTGTATTCG
>JAOVVE010573886.1:0-11331 GCA_028565655.1 Hoplisoma axelrodi | reverse complement strand
GGTGTGTTTTTGTGTCCTTACAATAAGAACTCCAGATTGTAAACACCGATATTAAAATCAGTTTTAAACAAACATCGCTTTGACAAAATACATTTGGAGACTTGTTTTGGTAGCATTAAGGAAATATGTATTGAAAACCAAAAAGAAATTTTGGAAGTACACTCTATTATTACACATTTTAAGTGGTATTGTAAAAAAATTACTTTGTAGGACCCGCCGGCGGGTCCGCCGGGTGGAAGGGGTTAATGTTTACTATGAAAACACACAAGACATATTTAAATTATGACTCTATTCTTAATTCCATGGGTGTCAATAAGAATGTGGTGGGTCCAACAGATCGCTGTAAACATAACTAAGACGTAATTTCATTACATGGTATCAACACTTAATAATTTTACTATTGTTTCACAAAATGAGATAATCTCTGATCATTATCTGATAACCTGCGACTTTAGAAATTAATATTGATCTAGTAATTAAACCATAATATAATATGAAGCGAACGATTATATCCTCTACTGCTGCGTCATTTATACAACATTTACCTAAATCAAACATTAAACCAGCATCAGGACCATAAGAACACAGCTGATTACCTTAAATGGTAATACCTTAAATTATTCTGACCTAATAGAGAACAACAAAAACAACCAAAGGTTCCTCTTTAATACGATTGAAAATCTAAAATGTGCAGTCATTAAACCACTTCTCAAAAAACCTCACTTGGATCCTCTAATTCTGTCCAACTAAAGGCCAATATCAAACCTTCCTTTTCTCTCTAAAGTCTTAGAAAAAGATTGTGTTTAACCTACTAAATCGACATCTTCTATCTAATAACATTCATGCAGTTTATCAGTCAGGTTTTAGATCTCACCATAGCACAGAGGCACCATAAATAAAAGTAGTTAATGATTTATTAATGTCCTATGATGATAACCAGATATCTTTCTTTGTCTTTGTTATGCTCCTCCCTTTTTAGTCTAGGAGTGAGGAGGAGTAACAAAGCATGTGATGTAGGAGGAAACAGGAGAACAAGTTTTGGTTGCAAAAAGAATATTTACATTTATTACAAAATTATAAAGTGCTTACACAAGAATACAAACGATGCAAATAAACAAACTATCTTAAGGTGGACTAATGGACTGTGCCAAAGAACAGAAAATAATAAAAGCAAAACTAAACTACCTAACCAATCTCTACACTAACCAAAATACATAAGTGGCACCTGCCTCTAACCTAATGTGTCTTAACATAATTACTCCTACGTGTGTGTGAATGTATGGGCGCCCAAACTAACCTGTCCACAGGCATACAAAATAGGTGTTGAACAAACTATTGAAGTCGACAGCATGAGTAATCATTCGTGATCGTTCTTAATCTCTATAATGAAAGGCTGGCTTTACACAGGATCACAACCTACCACCTAGTTTAACTCAGTAAAACACACTTATCATATTTAGCTTTTTTTAGATTTTACTTAGTGGATCACCCACTTAGTGACAAACACGCTCCCCAATCACTCTCACTCTTAACACGCAGCTGCTGGCATTTAGAAATTAACAGTTCTTAATCGCGTTCACTCGGCTCTGTGTTGCTGCTCCTCTCTTACTCCTTGTTCACTCCCGCCTCTCTTTAAATGCTAGAACCCACCTCCTCCTGCCTCAGCATAGCGTGCAATTGGTCAGAGGAGGATCTTCAATGATTAGTGAGACGCAAGCATCAGCCCATCATAATGCTTCAGGGAACCTCCTAGTGAGAGATAGAAAAACAAGAGCAAAAGAAGAAAAGAGAAAAAAAGAAAAAACAAAAACACACGTGCACTTGCTGCACGTAACACCCCCCCCCCAAAAAACTCTACTACATGGAGTTTTTACAAAAACATTCAAAATTTCTTAATTTTTTTTCTTAATGCTCACAACTGTCGGCTATTCGGGAGAGTGCATCAGCAACAACATTTTCCAGTCCCTTTTTATGTCGAATTTTCAAGTTGTAATCTTGTAAAAGCACCGCCCATCGCATAAGACGCTGGTTCTTGTTGTACATCCTAGAGAGGGTTATGATCTGTAAAAACAACAGGATACGAGGAAGAGCCCACATAAACCTGAAATTGCTGGATGGCTAAAAGCAGGGCCAAAGCCTCCTTATCAATTGTTGAATAGTTCCCTTGGTATGATGTAAACTTGTGTGAATAAAAATAAACTGGATGTACAATACCATCAGCATCCTCTTGGAGCCAAACAGCACCAGCACCGACAGCACTCGCATCAACTTCTAGGAAAAATGGTTTACTAAGATCAGGGGCA
The DNA here is from genome assembly GCA_028565655.1 of Hoplisoma axelrodi. NCBI lineage: Eukaryota > Metazoa > Chordata > Actinopteri > Siluriformes > Callichthyidae > Hoplisoma > Hoplisoma axelrodi. Next base: position 9,028 of record JAOVVE010573886.1, on the reverse strand, counting down.
GAGAGTACAGGAGCATTGGACAGCAACATCTTCACACTGTTAAAAGCATGATCACACGCAGGAGTCCATTTAAAATCAACAGAAGGACTAAGCAGGCTAGTGAAAGGCTGCACCACTTCTGAAAAGTTGCGACAAAACCTTCTGTAATAACTGGCCATGTCTAAAAACCTGTGCAAACAGCGCCTTGTTTTAGGCAAGGGGAACTCCAAAATAGCCTTCACTTTGGCCTTCACAGGACAGACCTGACCTCTACCAACCTGCACTCCCAAGTAGGTAACTGTGGCCTGAGCAAACATACATTTGGCTAAATTTAACGTCAAAGAGGCCTGTTCTAATCGACCAAATACCTCACGTAAAGTCTTAATATTGCTTTCCCAGTCTAAACTATACACAACAACATCATTGAGGTAAGCAGAGCAACGCTTAACCTCAGCTAGTACAATGTTAATGAGATGCTGAAATGTAGCTGGAGCATTTTTAAAACCAAACGGCATCACAGTGTACTGTAGAAAACTATCTGGTGTCACAAATGCAGAAATATCTAAAGCTTTAGGCGTTAACGGGATTTGCCAGTACCCTTTTAATAAATCCAACTTCGTTACGAACTGGGCTGCACCAATATTATCAATACGGTCATCCATTCTGGGTAGTGGACATGAATCCGTTACTGTAACTGAGTGGTTGAGAACCACCCACAGGAGCCTTCTTTACACTGGTTCCCAACATATTCTCACCCTTCGATATTGAAGTCCAAAAGGTTTGCCTGTGCGTGAGTACAAACTCATCAGCCTGCACAGCTGCTTGGGACACACTAGCAGCAGAGCATTCATTTAAATAAGTCACAACACGGTCTGGTAAATAGTTCTTAAACTCTTCTAAAAGAATGAGTTCACGGAGCGTCTCAAAATCATTTACCTTGTTTGCACTACACCATTTATCAAAAAGAACAGCCTTCTCCCTCACAAACTCAACATGAGTTTGAGCTGACTGTTTTCTCAAATTCCTAAATCTCTGACGGTATGCCTCCAGCACCAACTCATAAGCGCGCAAGATAGCAGCCTTAATAACATTATACTGCAAGCTATCTTGCAGTGACAAAGCAGAACACACCTCTTGTGCTTTACCCACTAGCTTGCATTGTAAAATACAGATCAAATATCCTTTGGCCAGGCCAAAGTTACTGCCAGTCTTTTAAACACGCTAAAATAGGTGTCCACTTCAGCTTCTCTAAACATAGGCACTATATATTTAGTTACATCACAGGTGGGAGTATGAGGAACAACCGGCGATTCAACCCCATCACCAGATGGTATTGCGACAGGTGGAAAAGGAGTAGCAGGAGATGTCTGCTTAGGCTGAGATGAGGCAATCTCCATTGCCCTCAGCTCTAGCTCAGGCAGATGTATTTTCTGCTCGGACTCCAATCAAGTTTACGCACTGTTATCTCAAACTCCAACTTGCGCACCTCAGCATGCTCTGTAGCATCCATCTGAAGTCTAGCTAGGCCTAACTCTAAAGGTTCCTCAGCCAAAGACTGAGGACACTATGCATGACCAGGTGAGACAGGATCAAATTGAGGTAAAACAGTTCTTACCTCAAAAGTCTCCACCACTGGCACCACTTCTGACGTCTCTGACCCATCTGAACTATCCACCAGCTGGGCTGGTGGAGTGTTCCCCTCAGGAACAGCATTCTCCACAAGTGGGGAAGAAACACCACATGTAGTATCTACCACTGGTTGAACACAACACACCCACCTCAACTAAATGATTAAACACCTAATTATATATCCTTTTCCCACATAGCCCTCATTGTTGGAAGCTTAAAGTAGTCAGCTATTAAAATAAGGTCATCCTGCTTACATTTCTTAAGAGCCTCACAACTAGGCGATTTAAAAAACACTGCAGATCAAATGAAGCCATTATGACAGCTAAGGAGTGTACGATAAACCAAGCTACAATTACTAGCTAATTACTAGCACCAATTAACCAAAATTGAATCTGTAACCACCAACATCACATGCCCAATACAGGAAATAATTATCACGGTCGAGTCCCCAATTGTTATGCTCCTCCCTATTTAGTCTAGGAGTGGGGAGGAGTAACAAAGCATGTGATGTAGGAGGTAACAGGAGAACAAGTTTTGGTTGCAAAAAGAATATTTACATTTATTACAAAATTATGAAGTGCTTACACAAGAATACAAAATGATGCAAATAAACAAACTATCTTAAGGGGGACTACGGTGCCAAAGAAAAGAAAATAATAAAAGCAAAACTAAACTACCTAACCAACCTCTACACTAACCAAAATACATAAGTGGCACCCGCCCCTAACCTAATGTGTCTAAACATAACTACTCCTATGTGTGTGTAAATGTATGGGTGTCCAAACTAACCTGTCCACACAACAGACATACAAAATAGGTGTTGAACAAACTATTGAAGTTGACAGCATGAGTAATCATTCGTGATCGTTCTTAATCTCTATAATGAAAGGCTGGCTTTACACAGGATCACACTGTACCACCTAGTATAACTCAGTTAAACACACTATTATCATATTTAGCTGGATCACCCACTTAGTGACAAACACGCTCCCCAATCACTCTTACTCACAACACACAGCTGCTGGTGTTTAGAAATTAACAGTTCTTAATCGCGTTCATTCGTCTCTGTGCTGCTGCTCCTCTCCCTCTCCTTGTTCACTTCCGCCTCTCTTTAAACGCTAGAACCCGTCTCCTTCTGCCTCAGCGTAGCGTGCAATTGGTCAGAGGAGGATCTTCAATGATTAGTGAGACACAAGCATCAGCCCATCATAATGCTTCAGGGAACACCTCTTAGAGACAGAGAGAAAGAGAGAGACTTTGACTTTTACATCCTTTATTTTTAACATTTTATTTTTTTATTTATTTATTTATTTTTTACAACAAAAAATCATTCAGATCATGAGAAAACCCCAATTTTTTTCAAAAAGTGAAAGTTAGTTCATCCCCAATTTCTTTTTTTACATAAAACTTCTTTTTGACCCCAAAAAATGTAGAATTCTCGTAACCTGTGATTGATTTTATAATCAATGTGTTCAATAAATAACCTAGCAGATATCGTTCCTTTTAATACATGTACTAGATCTGTAGATCCTTTCTCCTGCATTTTATTCCTTCTAGTGATCCAAATTACTAACTTCGCCTGTCCTAGTAAATAATTAATTAAAGATAGTCGAACTTTTTGGTTTGATTTATACCGTGGTCCATAGATAAAAAGGCTCTCTGACCAAACTTCTCCAAGCTTTTGTAACCATTGTTCCATTAATTTAAAAAGCTGCTTTAACCTTGTACATTTTAAAATAAGATGGTCTCTTGTCTCCTCTATATTACAAAAAGGACATCCTATCCCAGTGGTGGGGTCGATATGTGCCACGTGTCTGTTCGTAGCCAGTGCCCCATGTACAATCCTCCATTGTAGATCCGCTGTTCGTTTTTCTATTGGAGTCTTGTACAGGGTTCTCCAGCTGCCCCGTGGGGAAGAACTTGTCTCCAACAGACCCGACCACCCACAGCCCTTCAGTCCTTCAAGTTGTCCCCTCCGAGTCACTTTCACACAGACTTGGTACAAAGTTTTACCAGATGTTTCTGCAAACTTTTTTATCTTTGGTGTTTCGTAAGATAGGAGCAGTCCATCACTGTATTGTTGATCCCTCGCCGCCGCTGAGATGGTTAAAGACGGAAACGTTGACTGGTCACCTTCAGAACCCCTCTCTAGGTCTGCCCTGAAATGAGCAGGTAGGGAGGAGATGACCTCCTCAATGATTCTCTGTAGTAACCGGTTTGAGTGTATTCCATTCTCTCTGCTTAGTTCGGAGACTGGTTTCCACCCTCCTTTAGCCCTCAGTCCACCGATCTTTGTGATGCGGGCTCTCTGGAAGGCTTTACGGATGCAGGTAGAACCCAGCCTTTCACTTTGAAGCCAGCAGCTATAAAGTAGAGGTTTCTCTTCAATACTTTTGTATTTCTGTTCGTAGTCTCTGCTGAAGTCTAGCGTAGATGACCAGGCCCTCAGAATGGACTGGTAGAACTTCGATGTTTTCGTAAAGTTCATTTCTTTGGTGTTACATAGAAACAAGTGTTTATCGAAGTTAAGTCCTTCTACTCTTTTTAACAGCATGCAGGCTTCATCAGTCCATAAGGGGTCTCCATATAGAAATCTTTGAGCTGCTTGGAGACGGAAGGTCTTTTTCCGACTGTGGAGGTCGATGAGTCCTTGTCCGCCTTCTTGCAATGGTAGATATAAAACAGCAGCGCGTGTCCAGTGCTATCCTGTCCAGAAAAATTCCACGAGTTTACTTTGTATCTCTGCTATCAGTGACTCAGGGGGCTCCAGCACTGTGACCTTGTGCCACAGCATGGAGGCAATTAGGTTTTTGCCCACAAGCACTCTCCCCCTATAGGACAACTGTGGCAGGACCCATTTCCATTTTGACAACCAGTTACACACCTTCACCACTCCCTCCCAGTTTTTACCCTGGTGGTTTTCCTGTCCTAAAAACACCCCCAAGTACTTTAACCCTATCCTACCCCACTGTATATTAGCAGGTAGAGGGGAAATATTTTTTTTAGTCCACTGCCCTATTATATACGTGTCGCACTTTTCCCAGTTTACTCTGGCTGTTGATGCTTTTTCATATAAACTTAAAGCATTGGAAAGTGTCTTCACGTCCTCTTCCTTTCTAATAAACACCAAAATGTCATCTGCATATGCTGATAAAATTCCCTGGTTTTCTGGTCCTCCTGTTAACTTTATTGCTGCTCTTATTCTACACAACAGGGGTTCAACAGCAATGCTGTATAGTTGACCTGACAGCAGACATCCCTGTCTGATTCCTCTCCTCATCTTAATAGGGGCGCTAAGTGCATTCCCTATCTTTAAAAGAATAGAGGCTTCTGAATATAATAAATTAATCCATGATTTAAAATTTTCCCCCATACCAAATGCTTCTTGAACTTTAAATAAATATGTGTGATCGACTCGATCAAAAGCTTTTTTCTGATCAATAGAATCATCCATATTTACAGTGCTTATATCAATGACATCTCTTACGAGAAATAAATTGTCCTTAATTGTTCTCCCGGGTACACAGTACGACTGGTCTTTTTGAATTATTTTGTCCATATGTTTAAGTCTATTGGAGAGGCACTTGGATAGAATTTTATAGTCCACACACAGCAAAGATACGGGTCTCCAGTTTTTTAAAAGCCCCAAGTCTCCCTTTTTGGGTAATAGAGACAGGACGGCTCTCGTGCAGCTTCTTGGAAGTATTCCGTTATTAAAACACTAGTTAAAAACATTATAGAAATCCTTTCCTATAACGTCCCAAAAATGTTTAAAAAATTAAGCAGTGAGTCCATCAATTCCTGGTGCCCGTCCAGTAGCAAGCTGCTTAACTGCATCAGTGAACTCCTGGAAGTCAATGTCTTTGTCCAGGAGAGTGGCTTGATCTTCACTAAACTTTGGTAGTTCTTTGGTCAGTTCATTTGTGCAGGTCAGTTCACAGTTTTCATCATTAAAAAGTTCGGTATAAAAATCCACTGCAATTTTCCTCATTTCTGAGGGATCGGTACTAATAACTACATTTGTTTTTTTTTTAAAAACATCATTTGAGTTTTATGTTTTATGTTATTTTCCAGTGTAAAAAAGAAAGTACTTGGTGCGTCTATATCTCTTATTGTGCTATATCGAGCTCTTATAAGAGCTCCTTTTGATTTTTCTTGGAGATAAGTTTTTAGTGATTTGCGTTTATCTTCCAAGGTGTTTTTAGTATCCTTATTTCCTTTATTAATAAGACTGTCTTCCAGCAGTTTTATTTCTTTTTCTAGTTTGTCTATCATATTTTTAGTAAGGGTTGATGTGTGTTCTGTGTACTGTTGACAAAAGGTTTTTATATGTAATTTTCCGATATCCCACCAAGAACACAAGTTTTTAAAATCCCCTTTTTGTAATTTCCATTTTTCCCAGAATATTTTAAAATTTGTGTTAAAACAGTCATCCTGGGTAAGTCTGGAATTAAAATGCCAGTAAAAACTTGTTTTCGGTACTTGGATGAGTAAAACTTCTATTAAAACCATGTGATGATCTGTGAAACTGCACGGATGTATATTTGTTTTTAAAATTCTATTTAAAATTGATTTATTAACATAAAAACGGTCAAGCCTGGCTGCACTTATTCTTGATTCAGATACTTTGATCCATGTGTATTGTTTTACGCTCGGGTTTTTTTCTCTCCATATATCTGTAAGTGTGAATGTTTGAATGATCTTTTGTAATGCGGCTGCTGATTCATGGTGTGGTTCTTCACTGTTCCTGTCCAGTGTAAAATCAAGTGTACAGTTAAAATCCCCACCCATTACAACCACCCAGCTGTCATCATATTCACTTAAAACTTGTTTTATTTTTTGATAAAGGGTTATTCTGTCTTTTCCGTTACTTGGTGCGTAAATATTTATTAGAGCAATGTTAAAACCACTAATTTCTCCCTGCACTATTAAAACCTTTCCTTGTTCGTCTTCTTTTATTTGTATCTGGTTAAATTTTACTTTGTTAGTTATGAGTATTGCTACTCCTGCACTGTTACTAGTACCGTGACTAAGGTAAACCCTCCCCTTCCACCACATCCCCCAGTCTACTTCATCTTTCACATCACTGTGGGTTTCTTGAAGGAATAAAATGTCTACTTTCTTTTGCTGAACAAACAAATCTAGCGCTGCCCTTTTCTCCCTGTTTCTTCCTCCATTTACATTAAGCGTTGCTATTTTGAGCCCCCCCTTAATATAAAATGAACAGAAGAAACAGATATGGGAAAAAAAAGAACAGAAAGAAGATCCAAGATGCATTCATTTTACTTTTTAAAGAGTGACGTTTTACTCCTCCGTAGTTTAGTCATTATTTTCTTTAATCTAAATCTTTTTTGTTGACTTAATACGTCTAGGCCTTGAGTTTTTCTAGCTTTTATAACAGATGACATGAATTTTTCCGCATCTGGGAAGTAATCTGTAATCTCTACTTTTTGCCCAAAAGTTTCATCCAAAAAAGAGCTTATTTGTTCCATTGATTAGTTGTCCTCTCCAACCTGAGACATAGCATCTGACATGTCAGAGAACGCATCATCATCCTCATCATTATAATCCTCATCCATTTTTTCATCTTTATTTGTCATGGCTACCTTCTCATGACATAAACAAATTATTTTGTTTGTTTTTTCATGTTCTGAACAGTTTTGGTTGTTGTTTTCAGTGTTTGACCTTTTTTTTTTTTAAACTGTTCTTTTCACTTTTATTTTTAGTTTGTTTCTCAGTCTGCTTCACGGTCTGTTTTACAGTCTGTTTCACGGTTTGTTTCACGTTTTGTTTTTCAGTTTGTTTTTCATTTTGATTTTGATTTTCAGTTTGATTTTCACTTTGATTTTCATTTTGTTTTTCATTTTGATTTTTAGTTTGTTTTTTCTCATTATCAGTATTTTTGGTTGCTTCCTCACTTATAAAGGTGGTTTTATTTGTTTGGGTTGTTGTGGGTTCCTCCTGACCCCCAGCACTGCTTGGACCTGGAGTTGCTTCAGGCTGGGTTCTGTGAGGACATCCCCACCGTTTGTGACCAAAATCTCCACACTCAAAGCATTTAAATGGTCCTGTACTAGCAAAAATGGTATATGGTCTCTCATCATGCCACACTTTAAAAGAAATATCCAGTTGTTTGTCTTTCAGAATCATTATTACCTGTCTTCTAAAAGACATGACATGGACTAAGTTTGGGTTTTTACAGTTAAGAGGAATCATTCTGATTTTACCAACTATTTTACCAAACCTAGTGAGTTCTCTTCTTTCTTTATTTTCTTCTTAGCACAACTTCCCTTATAAACACCACAGGATCAGATTTTCCAGCCTCCTGCCGACAGCTAGGCGTAACAGAGTAATCCTTGTGTGTAAACAGGAAATAAGTCCGCCACTTTGTGATCCCACTAGAAACAAGTGCTTGTCAAAGGTTCCTAGGTCCGTAGCGAATATGCACTAACAGGCATTAAGGGAATGCAGGCGCCATCTTGGCTGGTTGATTGAATCAAACGGTTTGTCGCATATTTGCAACAACCGGCGTTAATTTGGTTTGTAAGTTTGTGTTCCTGGGGCCTGTTCCACAACTTAGAAACTTAGAAAGCCGGATTTTTAAGACAAGTCTGGTTTATTTTGAACCGAATTTGAGCAAACTTGTCTTAAAAAGCCTGGCTTTCTGAGTGCGCTGGCTTCGTGGAACAGGCCCTTGATGTTTTATCATATCGCTCTCTTTGTGCAGAATAAATACTGACTGGGGTTTAGATCACATCATCAGACAAACGCGAAAGAGAAATGATGTTGTTGCTGCCTGGGAGGTCTCTGCTGACCCAGCCTCTGGGTGCGCACCTCTCTTTATCTCACCAATTCACTCCTTTCAGGTCTGGATCCTGGTTTCTGCTAAATCAATTACATTTTTTAATAAAATACTCTTTTACTTTCTGGCTGCAAGAGTTGTGAGCTTCTAATCTGGTGCACTGTGTTTGCTCCAAATGTTACCAGAGAGATTTTTATGATTAAAAAAAATAAAGCAGTTTAATGCCAATGTTAATATTTGTTTTACAGCATTTTGTTTGCACTGGATTAACATTGCACTGCAGTATTGCATCTTCTGCTTACAGTTTTTATCTGTATCAACTTTGACTTGGTTCAGGTGTTAATTTAACCCTGGAGACCTCGCTGTGTTCGTCTGTGGTTTGAGATTTGTCAGGATCCCGAAGGTCAGTGTACCAGTGGCTCTTTAAACTCTCAGCAATGATGTGATGTAAACACTCAACCTCTGCAGCATGCCGTACAGTTTGTTCAGGTTTCATTGTTTTGCTCTTTGAATTTTTATTAAGAGACTTATTGTACCTGCAAATCAGTGGCGATTGCTCTAAGACTGCAAGGGAAGCTCTGCTTCCCCTAAAATGTCAAAAAAAAAAAGTGATCAAAT
>JAOVVE010571814.1:0-11372 GCA_028565655.1 Hoplisoma axelrodi | reverse complement strand
TAGCCTTACGCTTTTGCTCAAAAAACACGCCTTACTATAGCCTTACGTTTTTGCTCAAAAAACACGCCGTACTATAGCAAAAACATAAGGCACGTATATACGTATATAGTAAAGCGTGTTTTGAGCAAAAACGCAAGGCTATAGTAAGACGTGTTTGAGCAAATACATAAGGCTATATATAGTAAGGTGTGTGTTTTTTAGCAAAAACGTAAGGCTATAGTAAGGCGTGTTTTTTCAGCAAAAACGTGAGGCTATAGTAAGGTGTGTTTTTTGAGTAAAAACGTATATAGTAAGGTTTGTTTTTAGAGTCAAAAAGTTAGGTGATTGTAAGGTGTATTTTTGAGCAAAAAAGTAAGGCTATAGTAACGTTTTTTTAAGCAAAAACCAGAAAACCTATATATCTATATGTATATATATATATATATATATATATATATATATAGGTGAAGGTTTTTAGATTCCTAGCTCTAATTTTAGGTAGGGTAGTGAGAGGACAAAATTGTTTTAGATTACTTTTTTAGGTTTAAAAGAACACAATGAACAGTACAGCACTCCAAAAGAAAAAAAGCTGTTGCTGTAGCATTGTATAGAAAGCTCAGTATTATATGCCGTATTTTAGTGAGAGATTAAAGAAAATTCAAATAAACAACCAAACTAGTTTTTTGTATTAAAAAAAGGCTTACATGTATTAATGTCCCATGTCTATCCTTGTTAAAGGGTATAAAACAAAGCATGAAAGAACGTAATTTTAATGAGTAACAGTGTCATACATCATTACCAGATTTCTGACATGTATAACAGATCAAAGTGTGTGAAAATTGGACGCAAATTTGCAGAGTTTTGATGTTTTTTAGTGGAGTATACAGCTTCATCAATACAAATAAATGTGCTGGGTGTGAGTAAGACGCATAACCAAGATGGCGACGACGCGTGTTGCGATTCAGCCTACCGTGTGGTATCTCTATATGTATATCTATGGTCCACCACACAGCCATTATAGTGTGTCACTATCTGTAGTGTGTCAAGATTGGCTCTTATGTTATTTATTTTATTTTTTTAGACATTGTGTGTTTGGACAATCCCAGTGTGCCGTGAGAAGTGATTCACGTCAACTCGGATATTGCTATTATTCATGTTGGCGGATGAACAGACATGGTGATCCTGGAGAAAGTCAAAGTTATCTTTGGCCTGAAATTTTGCACAATTAAAAAAAACTGATACATTTTCTTCTAGAAGGTAATACTGACAAGTGAGCTTACTCAGTGTGTTAACTGCTTAATCTTTTACCGCCCACCCCACTAATCTTTTAACAGATTTAATCACCACAGCATTTTAAAGTTGAATATCTTATCGTTTATAACATGTAACCCGATCTATAATGTAATTATTATAACTTGTTTTTATAATACAATTGTTTAAGCTTAAAAACAAACAGATTAAAAATACTGTAAATCCTTTATATTAAAATTATTATAAATATGGGTAAAATATTACTCTTTCATCGTAAGTGTTTTGTGCCCATTTATGAACTTTCCTTCTGTTTTACCTCTAAATTATGGTTCACAGCAGCTAGATGAAGGCTACAGGATTGCTGTTAGAAGGAACAATGATTTGGAAGCTGGCAGAAGTCCTCGAAGTGTGGAGAATGGAAGCAGTCAAAGACCTGCCTTCCAAGACCCACACGTTCATTGGCTTTGTTGGACAAGGGGCCGGAGTTCAGACCCTCAGCCAGAGGGAAAGATCACCATTAATAACTGGATGCAACTGGAAATTAAGAGTGGATTTTGATTGTCAGCTTAGGTTCCATTCAAAGATTACTGCCACCTCTCTGAGGGCAGATGTCATCTTGTGGTTCCCCGTGGTCAAGATCGTGATCCTGGCAGAGGTAGCTGTCCCTTGGGAGGGAGGCTGCCTTTGAAAGGAAGCGGGACAAATACACCGAGCCGGTAGCCGAGTGCCGGGACGCTGGATGGTCCAGAACTATCTACTCTGTGGAGGTTGTCTGCAGTGGGTTCATTGGAACATTCATCCAGTGCCTCCTTAGGAAAATTGGAGTGTCTGGAGCAAGGCTGAAGGGGGCATCTAGGGACCTGGCAGAAGAGGCGGAAAGAGCCAGCTTCTGGTTGTCCCACCGAAGTCCCACAGGGCTTAGTACTTCATCTTTATTTTCTCCCCGATGACGACTCTATTTCGAATCGGATATCTGCCTGCCTCACTGACATATCGGTCTGGATGAAGTCCATCATCTTTAATTAAGTCTGACAGAACTTGGCTGCTTATCATTCCAGCCAATCCACTATGATCTCACCTTCCAACTTGACAGCTCCACAGTTTCCCTAACTGACTGTCTGTTAATTGAGAAACCCAGATAACAGTCAGCTCAAACTCTCTGATCAGGTCACAAAAAGTTTACGTTACTGCAGATTCATTCTGTATAATATCAGGAAAATCAGATCTTTCCTAACTCAACAGGCTATTCAGCTTCTGGTTCAAGCCATCATCTTATTCCGGCTCGACTATTGTAACACCTTGTCTGCAGACCAATTGTAATCAGACCTCTGCAACCGATTCAAAAATCTAAAGCCCGAATTGTATTTAACCAGTCCAAGCAAACCCATGTCACTCCACTTTTCATCTCTCTCCATTGGCTTCCTGTAGCAGCTCGTATTCAGTACAAGTCACTGACTCTGGCCCACAGGATGATTGTTGACTTGGCCCCCTCTTACCTCCAACCCATCTTTTTTAAATACAAACAAGATGTTCACTATGCTCTAGTGATGAACGGTGCCTGGTGATTTCAATTCACCGTGGTACAAACTCTCATTCCATTTGATTCACCACTGCTAAATGGTGGAACGACCTTCCTGGCACCATCTGCAATGTTAAATCACTTGGCATTTTCAAGAAGTTTCTCAAAAGTCACCTCTTCCGTAAACACTTGACATAAAAACCTGATAGAAGAAAAAAAATAATAATTAAATCAAAAATTAAACAATTGCCAGATTGAGTAATGCACAGGTATTGATGATATTGTAGTGTACCTTCTTTTTTTCTTGACCTATGATTTGTGGTGTTTTCTCATTTGTAAGTCGCTTTGGATAAAAGCATCTGCTAAATGACAATGTAATTATTTAAATTTACTTTTAATCTGCTTCCATGTTCTTTTCACTCCTTTCATTGTGCTTCTAAAATAGAAAATGATCAATTATTAATATGATTTATTTACTATAATTGTTTAAATGCTAAACAATTGATTACCTTAAATGTGCATGTTTTAATCTGTGTAATGTTCAGTCAGGTTGTTTTTCTGGCTTTATTAATACAATGTGTGTTGTCTTTTTTCATGATTATGTTTTATTTATTTATATTCATTATAAAGATGTATAAATAACTTCCATTCGGTAGTAGAGAAACTAGAAGTTTGTTTTATAGTTTTTTTAATCGCACTTTCGAGTATCGATCGCTAGGGCTGTTTGAATTCTGCGTGCACGAGCAGCATCGTATATTACACAAGTCTAGCTTGACTTTGTGAGATCAGTTTGAGTTTGGATTTTGTTTGTGGAACCCAACTAGCCAGAAGTGAAATGTATGGTTAATTTAGGTGAGGCTAACTCAAACAAGCTCTGCTTTTATAAGCTTGCTTTGTGGAACAGGCACTTGGTCTATTCTGTTTCACTTTATTATTATTACTTTGATTATAATTATGGTTTATTTTAACACCCTTTTTCTTTCTATTGTTTCTTTCTTTGTTTTGTAATACATTTTTCAATGAAATAAATACACAAACATTAACAGGAATGGACAATAGAAACCTGGGGCCTGTTCTACGAAGCAAGCTTATAACAGCGGAGCTTGTTTGAGTAAACCTCGCCTAAGTTAACCATACACGTCACTTCCGGCCAATTTGGTTCATCAAACCAAATCCAGACTCAAACTGATGTCACTAAGTCAATCCAGGCTTGTGTAATTGGTGATGCTGCTTGTGCACGTAGAATTTAAAGAGCCTTAGCAAGCGATCCTGGAAAAGGCAATTAAAACGTCAAACAAAATAATAATATTCTATAAAATGCGCTTTTACTTTCTATCCTGCTGAATGAAAGTTATTTATACGTACATCTTTATAATGAATATAGATTAATATAAGACAATTATGAGAAAAGACAACATGCATTGCATTAATAAAGTAAAAAAAAAATGGCTTGACTGAATATTATAGACAGATTAATGTAAGAACATTTAGGTTTATCCATTCTTTAGCATTTAAAAGGTTATAGTAAATTAATAATTTATACTTTTCTTTTTTAGAAGCACCATGAAAGGAGTAAAAATAGCAGTTACAGGTGTTTAGTCTGATGTGCAGGAACATATTACATTTTGTAATAATAAAAAAATAAATGCTTAATGTAAAAACTTATTAATGGGGCTAAAACAGTAACCTAAAAAACTCAACTGCACTCATTATACTCTTCTTCATTCTTTACTGTAATTTTGAACCTGTACTCATTTTTAATTTGTCTTTTTCTTACATTCAATAAGGAATTGTCTAAACGTGAGTATTTTGACAGAGTGTTTGTTTTATGGTTCTTTACTGCGTCCAGTTGACTTTTCAATATATCACTCCAATAAATTACAGAGCTATTTAATACTATGACTTCTGAATCTGTAACTAATTACTAATGATCTTAAATGCTCAGTGGATCTGGAATGATGTAAGAGCTGCTGTGGCTTAGACTGCTAATTTACTTTTTGCACAAAGTTAAAAAAAACATGTAGATTATTGATATAAAATAAATATGACCAAAGGTAAATTGTGGAGTTAAGATTTGTATAAACACTGGTATAAATTTGAAAAATGATAAAGTATATGTACCTAAATGTAACTTCCCCTCATGTACTCAGTTAATTATTAATAATCAGGTACCAATAATTCTTTCTGGTATACAGTTTATAAATATGTATTTTTGTGAACTACAACTGTGATTGCACTGTACTTTATTTTACACCTGAATTTATTTAAGATCACAGTCAATCCTTGCTATAGCCCACACCTGTGTTGGGTGTAAATTCAAGTAGTAGGTGAGTAGTCTTTTACTATTCATGTTTATATATATATATATATGTCATAAAATAAATAGGTTCAGTAGTGTATAAAGTGTTTTTAAGAGCATATATAGCATTTAAAAGTTTGTAGGAAATCTTATTCATAAATCTACTCCCACTTTTTGGAGGATTTACATGTAATGCACTTGAGAAAGTAATGTAATTTGGGTGAGGGATAAATAAAGTGCAATGTATTGAAACTTTGCTAAAAATGCTAAAAAAAAGAAGCATTGAATTAAAGTGGTAATTCAAAATAAAAAAAAATTTATGTAAGCTGCAATTTTTTCCAAATTGAGAATTATGATTTGCAACATGTCAATGGTGGATTAAACGGGGGTGGAACCTTTTTCTTTAACTTTGTTTTCAGCTGACCAGAACATTAGAACACATGGTTCATCCAATAAATGGTCTAGCTTAAATTCTATGAAACAAGGAGCAGGTTAGTTTGAAGGTATTTGTTGCTGTGGTAACTGACTGAGGCTAAGCTCTAGCTGCTGTTGTGGAACTGATTTTGAGCAAATTAAGCTAGACTCGTCTTAAAAAGTCCGGCTTTCAGAGTTAGCTTGATTTGTGGAACAGGCCCCTGTCGAACTGTTGTGAACATGTAAAAGAAAATATGTTTGGTATATCAGTGCAGTCAGATTACTATTCAGATTGTGAGAATCGCCAGACATGACAGGTAAAAAATAATTGGGGAAAAAAATCTATTTATTATTTCTATTAATTATTTTGTTCTCTTTACCTTTCAAAGTCAGCTCTGGTTGTCGTGTCCCTTTAATAGGTAACTGCGGGAGGAGGAGCTAACAGGTTCATTTGGGTCAGATCGTCTAAAAAAAATTTTCAGCTGTGGAATTTGGGGTGGCACTATTTCCTTTACAACCATCATGCTGCACAGATCCAACAGTCGGCTTTATTGTGACAGATATTTTCTGTGGTTTGAAGTTCTGTAAGCTGTAGTGGTTTATTATTTAATTCTTTAATGACTTATTGTATATATTAATCCATGTTGCAGTTAACCTCAAGCCAATGTAGCACTGCAGGGGATAAGGTTTTTTCATTTTAAATCCCTATTTTTTTTTTAGAATAGGGATAGAGGTAAGATTTGTGGAGTTTTGTTTATGTCATTAGGTTGGATTTAGTTAATCATTTTTTATGTGGTTAGTTGGTTTCGGTTGTTATTTTAAGCATTACTTATCCTTGACAGTTTTTGTTACAAAATAACTATCTTTTGGCTTGGATATCCATGGTCGTTAATTGTTTTTGGTCTGGGTGTGCATGAGTGAGAGATTGTCGTGTTAATGTATGTTTTGGTTTTGAATTTTAGTAACACTGGGCTTGTGTTCTTAGATGAAGAAAAATACTTTGACAAAGTAGACCACACATGCATGTGGAATGTTCTGGAGGCCTTTGGGTTTAACACTGTTTTTGTGAACATGGTAAAGGTGCGGTACAGTGACTGAGAGTGTACTGAAGGTTAATGGTGGTCTGTGTGCTCATTTAAAGCACAATGTTGTGTTAGACAAGGTTGTGCGCTGTCTGGTATGTTATTTGTTTTGTCGATCGAACCTCTGCTCTGCGTTTTAGGAAAATGAATCTCTCGTCTTCATGTTATACAGAGCACTATATTAATATGTCTGTCAGAATACACAGATGCTCTGGTGGTACTTTTAAAATCGCAGAACGATGTGAACACTAACTGATGTTTTAAAAGATTGAAGTGTTTTATCATTTGCCAAAGTGAAGTGGGCCAAAAGTGATGGTCTTTTAATCGGGGACTGGACCGGTGAGGTACCCGCCATTCCTGATGGACTGTCATGGGGACAGGTGGTTTTAAATGTCTTGGCATACAATTGGTCGTGTTTTGGTCAGTGGAATAAACCTGGTCAGTTAGTTCTAAAAAGAATCAGAATAGTTTTTTTTACTGAAAGTAGGTTAAATTAAATGTTTAAGGTTTAGGTGCAGTAGGAACTTTAATATTTTCTTTGGTGAGGTCTTTTCAAAAAGATATGTTTTTTTCTTGATGGTAAGATTGTCTTATATGGTTGTAAGTAGGATAGTCAATGAGGATGTTTATGGTAAGTGGAATGTTGCACGGTTGGCAAATCGGTGCATCATCTATTATCAGGTGTCTGTGTGCTAGGTTGGAGTGACCCATGTGATATTTTGTATATATATTGTCTGATTTAATCTTGTGCAGTGCCTGTGGATAGTCCTTTTTTTAACAATGCCTGTATTTCATGTAGTTTAGTTTTTTTTTTTGGTCCCATTCTTCTTTCAATTTGGATTCGACTTAGGTCTTTATAATTTGAAATGTGTCTGAGGGTGGGATTTGTACATCGGTGATGTCTCTTTTTTTATGTGTCTTGGGTGAGTTTGTCTACTAGGTCATTTCCTGGGAAACCACAGTGGCTGGGTATCCAGCAAAAGGCTAGCTGATATCTTTGCTCATTTAGATTGTTGAATTTTGCAAGTATTTCTGTGATAATTGGATCGTCTGTTTTTAGTGATTCCATGGCTTGGAGGCAGGACTTTGAATCTGAACAGATTAGAAAGTTGGGGTGGGTGCATATGCTTCTGCTGTGAAGATGGAACTATGGCTTGGCAGGTGGATGTTGTGGTGAAAATTTGATGTTAAAGGCTGCTGCTACATGGGTTTCTGTTTTTGCCCCATCAGTGTAGATTGTTTTGTGAGTAGGGTATAGGTTTTAAAGGTGGCAAAAATGATTTCGATAGTCGTTTGTGTGTGTGTGTTTTGTTTTTGGCTTTTTGTTTGTTGTAATATCATTGTTGGTTTCTTAAGTTCCCAGGGTGGTATCGAGTCCAGGTTTTCCCAGTTTGAGTGTATCCGAAGTCCTAGTGGCTTTATCATGTTTGGTTTGAAGGTTATTGTTAAAGATACAGGGATATGCAGGTTTTTTTTTTTTTTTTGTTAATGTCCTTGCAGTTTATGGTGCATCGTAGTGGTAATTTTAGTCTTCTGAGATGGCGTGGAGGCTCATGTGCCTTTATCAACAAGATTTTTATAGGTGATGTTCTGTAGGCTCCCAGGGTTAGTCTCAGGCCTTGGTGAAAAACTGTATTCAGTGACTATGTATGACTTCCTTGTCGCTCCATAAATAATGCTGTTATAGTCCAGTCTCGATTGGATGATTGTTTTGACAATCGTCCAATCAACAAATAATCAGGTTTCCAACTTGTTTTAGCCAGTATTTTCATTATATTAAGTGATTTCTGGTATTTGTTTTTTAGCTGCTGAATGTGGGGTATGAAAGATCATTCACTATCCATAATTAATCTCAGGAATTTGGTTTCATTCTCTACCTTTATGCAGTGTCTGTCTAGAAATAGCTCTGGTTCAGGGTGGAGTGTTCTTATCTGGCCGAAATGATTGCATGTGGTTTTGGCTTTAGAGATCTTAAATCCATTTTTCGATTGTCCATCGGTGTATGTTGTTGATAGTTAGTTGCAATTTTCTTTCTAGAGATGCCATATATATGCCCATGTTGAAAATACAAAGATCATGTACATAAAGGCAGCAGCACAAGATATTCGGGTGTATGGATCGTGTAATATTGTTGATTTTTATGCTGAAGAGGTTTACTCATCAAATAGTTCCTTGGCGAACTCCTAGTTCTTGTGAGTGAGGTTCAGAAAAGGTGTTATTTATTGTGACTCTGAACTTTCAGCCTTTTAGAAAATAGGTAATAAAGTTGGGTAGATGTCCTCAAGAATACCGTATCTCCATATGGTATCATAAGCTCTCTCTAAATGGAGAGAAAAAAACTGCTCTTACATGTTGCTTGTTTAGGAAGCCATCTGTAATGTAGGTCTCCATTTGGGTAAGGTGGTCTATTGTGCTTTTTCCACTTTGGAACTTGCTTATCAGGTTGTTCTTTTCGAGGAATCATACGAGTTTGATTTACCATGCGTTCCTTGGTTTTGCACAAGCAACTTGTCAGAGCCATGGGCTGGTAATTATTTGGATCCTGGTGGTCCTTTCTGGGTTTAGGGGACAGAGATGGTAATTGCTTTTTTCCAGGATCTTGGGATGATGCTTGTTGTCCATATTTCATTGATATCATTTAGTCATGGATAGTATGTTATTGGATAGGTGTTTCAGAAATTGATAATGAATATCGTCTGGTCCTATTGTAGTATCATGGGAGCTTTTTATGGCAATTGTGAGTTTCTCCATTGTGAAGGGTTTGTTGTAAGGTTCGTCGTTCTTGGAGTGGAACAACAGTTGTTTCTTTTCTTTCAGGACACGAAGTTGTTGAAATTCTGGTATACGGTTTGCTGCCGAGGAGTTTATTTCAAAGTTTTTTGCCAGTTTATTTGCTATTTGTTTTTCAGTGGTTAATACTGCGTCAGGTTGTTTAAGATATTGGACTTATTCCATACAGATCTTGTAGGTGAGTATACTTTTAGCCCCGATACAAAGTCTCCCGATGTTTGCTTTTTCACCTGGTTTGTGACATTGTCCAGTGTGCTTGAGGTCTGGAGAGGTTTAGTTTGGTGAGGTTTTCAGTAGCAGGATTCCTGTTCAAAATCCACTCTGCTTTCTTGTGGGCTTTTAGGGCTAGTTTGCTTTTATCATCGAACCATGGGTTGTGTGGTTTTAGGATTTGATCTTGGGATAGTCTGTGTTGCTGTTTTTGTAATGGCGTCGGTAAGCCATTTTATGGAGTTTATCTTGTTTTGTTTGGATGGGTGAAATTCCTTCCAGCATAGGCTTTAAATTTGGTACCAATTAGCTTTTTGAAGAAGCCATTTCTGGGTATTTTGTAGTTTCTTCCTCGTTGCCCGAGTTATTATAATGTGGAAGTGGTCGCTACCGCATAAGTCATCCCATACCTTCCATGTAGAATCCAGTGGGGTTTCTGGGTTGCCATCGATGAGGTCAATGGCTGAGTAGGCTCTGTGTCCTGAGTGTAGGAAGGTTTTGAATCCATCATTCAGTAGACACCGGTTTCTTGCATTTATGAGATCTTGTATGGTTTGTTTTGATACCACCCCATAGGGTAATCTGGCTGTTAAAATCTCCCAGGAGAAGTAGAGGAGTGGGTAGTTGGTTGAGTAGGTCATCAAGGCTTTTGTGATATGGCTGTTTGGGGAAATAGACAGAACAAAGGGTGATGGGTTTGTAGAGGGTAACACGTACTGCTGTCGCTTGGATGGCTGATCGGATCGGATTTGGCTGTGAATAATGTTGATTCTAAATCTGGATGGCAGTGCCTCCTGTCAGGCGTTGTCAAGGGGGTCTGGGTGTGTTGTGCATGGTGTAACATTTTAGGTGTATGAGGTTCAAAGGGGAAAGTAAAGTTTCCTGAAGACCGATTGTTGCTTGGGTTAGTGTTAAAGCTAGTCTCTGTAGTTTGGTGTAGTTTGCTCAGAGGCCTCTGCAGTTCCACTGCATAAAGTTTTCTTTGTCCATTAGATGGGTAATAGTGGTAAGTTTTGCTTTAATCTGTTTCTTGGTGATGGGTTTTGAGAACATGGCTTTGTTGGTTCTATCATTTGTATATCTCTTGAGCATTCTTCCTTGTTGCGACTACTTTCTAGGCATCATTTGGATTGAGGGTCGTTTTGTTTTCAGGATCGAGTTCCAGTCTTTGTGGTTGTCTTTGTTTTGGTGTTGAAGATTTCTTTGGGGTTGGTCTCCAGTTATCCATGAAAGGTTCGTTTGCCTTCCTCTATCCACTGTTATTTTGGTTGCTGTTGCATAAGTTTTGGTCATTTGAAATGTGTTGGTGATTTCTACTAATTTTCTTGCTTCAGGCTAGCTAATCTTCTTGGTATGTTTAATTGTTTGGATTTCCTACACTAATCCATGCTGGACAGTCTGCACTTTGCGCCGTGGTTCCTTAAGCAGTTGATGCATTTAGGTTT
Organism: Hoplisoma axelrodi; assembly: GCA_028565655.1. Lineage (NCBI taxonomy): Eukaryota > Metazoa > Chordata > Actinopteri > Siluriformes > Callichthyidae > Hoplisoma > Hoplisoma axelrodi. The sequence continues at coordinate 383 of JAOVVE010571814.1, read as the reverse complement.
TTCCTGGCAACCTGGGCCATGTTTGGGTTCACTGCAGTTGCAGCAGGTGGCTTTGCTTCTACAGCTCTGTGCTCCGTGAGGGAAACGTTGGCATTTATAACAACTGAGTGGGGGACGAATGTGTATGCGACATCCATTTTGTCAGATGGTTGTGGTTTGTTAAAATGTTCTGCGTCCTCCATTCCTAAGAGAGGGGTGGGACTGCATTTGAATTGGGATGCCAGCTAGTTCTGTGGTTGGGAGAAGGGTTTCCATGTGGGATTTTTTCACATTTGATTTGATTGATTAGTATTTGACCTGATCTCAGCTTTCTGGTGTTTCTTAATGTTTTATATATATCAAGCATCTCTATGTACTACAAATGGACACAGTCTTGATAGAGG
>JAOVVE010570783.1:0-11425 GCA_028565655.1 Hoplisoma axelrodi | reverse complement strand
TGTGTGTGTGTGTGTGTGTGTGTGTAAGGTTTGCTGAGAGCTGCATGTGCCTGCTGCTAGGCACCCATAGTTAGCCCCCAGATGCTGAGTATAGAAGACTGGGTGTCTCATCTGCTATATTGAGAATACAAATAGCACAGTGTTGCATGGAATGGGCAGTCCTGTTTGGACAGATCTGCCAGATATAATATCTCAATTAAGCTTCTACATCTCTAAATATCTTCATTAAGTTTGATAGTGAGGAACATCTGCTACAAATAGGGAAAATCATTCAGAAAACAGGGTTTAAGTGTAACTCCAGGTCACTTTAAGGGAGGAATTTACATCTTAAAAATTACAGTGCAAATCTAGCACTCCATCACAGGTATTTATTGACTATTTTTTGGTAGCTCGGCAGGGGACTCATCCTCCTTAAACAGCCGGGCAACTTTCTTTTAACAAGAAAGTATATTTCTGAAAGCAGCACAGGTGGGTAAAATCCAATTATTTATAAAGTATACATAGAGCGTGGCATGGTGGCTTAGTGGTAGCATGTTTGCTTCCTTGTGCTTGGGATTCCCAGTTTGAATCCCAATCTGGGTGGAGATTTCATTTTCTCCCTGTGTCTGTGTGGGTTTCCATTGTGTTCCCCAGTGTCCTCCCTCATGCCAAAAACATGGAGTCAAGGTAAATTGAATGCTCTAAATAGTCCCATATAGTCTGTGTGAGTAAGTAAGTGAGAGTGTGTGTGAGTGTGCCCAGTGATTAGATTGGCATCCTGGCATGGGTGTATCTGCTCAGCGCCCGAAACGTACGCCCCTGGATTGGCATGGGGAACCCCACCTTCCTCTTTAAATGGGTTCTATAATTCCCGACTGGGACACTTCAGTCGGTCAAGATTATAAACATCACCACAAACACCATGCTAGGCACTGGGGTCATCAAGCGCACTAAATTCCGTGGCGTTTGTGTGGAAGAATATCACACTTGGGCCATCAACGGCAGGCGTTACTTCCTGTAGATTTTGCAGAAATACTATTTCACCTACCATCTTTAATCTCCTATTATATGAAAAGGTACCAAAGCAATTAAACCATCACATCCACCAGCACTTCTACTTCTCAGACTGCACCATCTATGTCTGAATATTTTTACTATATTTTGTCCTGACTTGTACAGTCAAGTGTGCATGCAAGCAATGTATGGTATACTATTTCAATTGTTGTTCTTTATAGAAGAATGTTTTTTTTAATTGTTTTACTGTGCATTGTATCATGAGGGATGTGATGTTAAAGCTATCTACGATTTAGAGGTACTAAAGCAGTTTGTTGCACAGCTGCCCTCAGAACTGCAGAGTGGGTGCAGTCACCTGGGATGCCTCACCTCACCTCAGACGTGCTGGTAATGTAGCAAGCTGGTCCAATGCTCCGTGATGGAGGTCAGGATGATAGTCTGGATCCAAGAATCATAGTCAGCCCGAACGAGCAGGGATGTACCAAATTTCAAGTATTAAGGCAGTTACACATTAAACTTTACGTCTGGGACAGAACTTATTTTTCACTATTTCTACACAATTAACATTAAGACACTGTTTGTGGACCATGCTTTTTACCTGTAGCCTCCTGCTGGATGGACTATGCATTTACCCTTGTGTGTTTTTGTTTTGATCCATCATGTGCTCTTGCTCCGCCCGCACTTCTTGTCTTTGTCTCTTTCAGGACAATTTTTGTGTTCACCTATTTGTCAGCCCTAATTAAATTAGCCTCTTTCAGTGTTTCATTGCTTGGTATCTCCTGTAGTTTGCCTCTTATAGTGTTATAGTTGTTTTTTTTCCTTTTTGAACTTTTCTGTTATTACCTGCTGTTTACCAAGTGAGCCTTTTGAAATTTATTGAAATAACAACTTTTGGGATTTTGCTGCCTAGTTTCTGATTCTTTTTATTATCTGCCTTTTCTTTTATTCTTTTGAGATCATTTGTGCTTGTTTATTATCTGTTATTATCTGTTTTTGGGTCCACTTTTTAAAAACTGTAACAGAATAACCAAGCCATACTATGGACCCAGCAGATTTCACTCAACTTAAGAGAGTTTTGGAATTGCATGGCTCTGTGCTTAGGGAATCAGTCCCTGCTTTACTCCATCTCTAAACAAATAGAATCTGTGACCACATTATTAATGGGGTTAGCTGCACGGTCAACAGATCCAATTCTCCTTGTTTGGCCTTCACCTGCTGGGTAGTTGCCCACCCCCTAACCTGCCTGCCAAAGAACTTTGTTTTCTGCCTCCAGAGACCTACGCTGAGGAACCTGGATACTGCCAGTCCTTTAAAGACATAATGTGGCATTGTTTTTGTTCTCCAACCATCTACTTTTCCCTTGGATGAGGCAAAGGTAGCTTATGTCATCACACTGTTGTCAGGGAGGGCCCTTGACTGGGGCACAGCCATCTGGTCCAACATGGAGGCTGTTCGGATGGACTTCAATCTGTTTTCAGCTAAAATGAAGAAAGTCTTTGATTGCTCCAAGCAAGGCCAAGAGGCTGCCAGAGAGGTACTACAGCACCAACAGGGCTGCCATGTTTTTATTAATGGACTGTCTGACGAGATCAAAGATGAATTAATTTCCCATGACTTACACTTAACAGCTACATTTTTTTAAAGGCCATCAGTAAACCTCCCCTGCTCTTATTGATAACGGGGCTAAAAAAAGTTTTATTGACTCCACTTTGGCAGTTCGCTGAAAAGTTCCTGACATCAAACTTTAGTGCCATTAACCATCTTTTCTCTCAATGTAGGCCAATTTGCCCAAGTGACTCATCCTACTGAGCCAGTGAGTTTATTGCTCTCTGTCAATCATGTTAAAGGAGTGTTCTATACATCATTAAAATCTCCCCTGAATCCTTTGGTCCTTGGCCACAAATGATTGGTAAAACACAAATCCTGGGCTCGGATCCTGGATGAGACCCTCATCCGGGATTTCTACAGTCGGCACCCTAACAGTCAGTTTTTTTTGCCTCTGACGGCGCACATTGAGGGGGGTACTGTTAAGAATCTGTTTGTGGAATATGCTTTGTGAACTCTTTACCTATAGCCTCCTGCAGGCTGGACTATGCATTTACACTTTTGTGTTTTTGTTTTGTTCCACCATGTGCTCTTGCTTTGCCCCCAATTTCCCCCCTTACTTTTGTTTTTTCCCACCAATTTTTGTGTTTAGCTGTTCCTCGTTTGTCTGTTTTATTTAAATCTGCTTTTTTCTATTATTTTTAATCACCTCCTGTTTAGCAAGTGAGCTTTTGGACATTTATTAAAAAGACATTTTTTGGTATTTTGTTGCCTACTTTTTATTTCTTTTGGATTTACTGCCTTTTCTTTTATTCCTCTGGGATTTTTTGTGCTTGTTTTTTGACTCTCTGTTTGGACAATAAAGACAAATATTATCTGCTTTTGGGTTCACTTTTTTAAAACTGACAACTAATTATCAGTTATATCGATTAATGCTGGTGACTCAGACACAGGAAATTGTCACCCAGATAATAATACCACTGAGTCATCGTAAAAAGTTATTCCAAGCAGCTCATTTAGACCAGATTATGTGGAATTTACAGCATCCTAATTTGGAGTGTTGTGAAGGCATTCTTCAAGTTTTAGGTAATTTCATTATATAGCATTTTTTTTTTATCAGAACCACAAAGCAGCATTACAGTGTTATGAGCCTAAACCTCCAAAAAGCAAGCTGTTGTTTTTTAACATGGGTTATGCAGAATTACTGTCAACCCGAAATGGCTAATTATAGGAGCGCCATTAGACTTCAGTTGATATGAAGATACATAACCCCCCACCCACCCCTCAGCCTTCTGGTTATGCATAAAAGGATATGTTACAATTCTAATGTAATTATTTATGTTACAGTATTCTACATAGAATGAAGAACTCTGCCTGTAAGCAGTTTGTATAAAAAGTTTTAGATTCGTTTGACCTGCACTGTGCCATCGGAGCTGCGCGCTCTGAAATCAGGAAACTTATTCATGTCATACTGACCACCGCGTTTCAAGAGTTCTTACCACCTATGTAGCTGTTTATATAAACACATATTGTGTAACTACATTTTAAATAAATCTTGCCTACAATTTCTATTTATTTATTTATTTGTCTGTTGCAAGTATTACCTTTAGATATACCTTTATACAGTGCAACCAGCTGTGAGTGCACACGTAATTTATGGATGAGGTGTTAAATATAAAACAATCAAAGCAAAATTATAGAAAATAAAAAATACTGTGCCAATAGTATATGTACAAGTAGCTGAGGTTGTATTTAGAAGTTGTGTGTGTCCATTATTTTAGTAAAAGTCGAAAAATGAAAATTTCATTTATTAACTGTGTGACCCACATGGCTTTTCATATCGCAGAAGTGTGGCAGCACACTAACACAGCTTGAGTGAATCAGGTATTTATAATAACAACATAAAACTACAATTATTTCTTTAAAGAACATGCTGTTTTAGCATGTAATTCACTTTAAACGGTGCTCCTAGTTTGACTGAGAAGTGAAAGTTTCTGTGGGTTATTAACCTAACAATGGCCATTAATCAATATATAGCAGGGGTAAGGGGGAAGAACTTACAACATAGTTTAACATGCAGACTGCCATAGATGTGTTAAAGAAGAAATCTTGGGAGGTCCAAGGCTCGGTGCGGGAATTATCCTCTTTGAGCGGGCTGGCAACAGCCATGTAGAAAATGTGTAGTGGTCAGGTGTATATTTTTAAAAATGACAAAAACTATTAAAGTCCAGAAAGGCCATCCTGGCAGGACTGCAATGCCACCAGTACAACAGAAATTCAGGTTTCATTTAGTATTTGTCGTAGCCATAGTGCTATGGCAGTGTGATGTTTGAAATATAATGTCCTTAAATAATTTGATGACACCTTAAAGAAACAGACAAAAAGCAGTTAGAGCTAATAAAGCACACTAATTATTTAGTTAACACTTTATCATTTATTAATTAGTAGACTGAGTTTGATTGACACAGTGCAGCATGTGACTCTGAAATTAATGATTAGAGCAGCATAACGAAAAGGGGCAAATATTGCAAATTTTTTTAGTTGAGAACGCTCCCGGAAATAACATCATTTCAGTGCCACACCATCCACTGGGTGACAGAATCACAAGACACAAATATAATATTAATAGGTGTTTTTTTTTAATCAAATAATATAAAAAAAAACCAATATAAAGACACAAAGATTTGATCAGCGCCAGATTTCACTGCTTTTTGTGGTTGTTTTCCATGACACTAGAGCAAGAAAAAAAAAATAGTGATGAGAAAGAGTAAAAAGCGCCACAAGATTGATGACAGCTCAAGTATCATACATATCTATGTAAGTAGTCATCTTTAATCCGGGTTTTGCAGGTGATGAGCCAAAACAAATAGTCAGCTGAAATCACAAAATTTCAGTTTACACAAAAACCTTTGCGTTTCTGCATAGGGCCAACATGGTGTAGGATTGCCTACGATTTCTGCTCAGGGACTGTGCAGAATTCTGCTTCGGATTTTGTTCTGGGCCGACACGCTGTAGGGTTGCCTACATAAGATACAGGTTTGGATTGCCACCTGTCCTGTGAAATATAAAAGTCTTTTTTTTTTCGAGCAATTTAAAGTTTTTCATTGTTATTAATGTCTAATACCAATGTATGTCACACACATCCACAATAAATCACCACTTAATCTATCAAAATGATCAAAAGCCCAACCCTCTGGCTATGCTTCTCTGTGCCAGGTTGCCTGAGTGTGGCGCTTTCACTGTTATCTAGAGACAGACACGGTGTCTAATACGATGTCTACACCGATCTTCCACCACATACTTAAACCAAAGACACTTGCAATTGTACTGTCATGAGCTGACTACAGAGGAAATTAAAGCAGATAAGTTTACAAGTATTTTGTTGGTTTTTTTTTTTTTGTCTTTTTGCTACATTTCAGGCTTCATATATAAAGATATGTAATTGTGATTTTTTGTGAAGAATCAACAAAAAGTAGGACACAATCGTGAAGTGGAACGAAATTTATTGGATATTAAAACTTTTTTAGAAATAAAAAACTGAAAAGTGGGGCGCTTAATATTATTCGGCGCTTTGTGGCAGCAACTTTTGCTGCGATTACAGCTGCAAGTTGCTTGGAGTATGTCTCTATCAGTTTTACACATCGAAAGACTGAAATTTTTGCCCATTGTTCCTTGCAAAACAGCTCAAGCTCAGTGAGGTTGGATGGAGAGTGTTTGTGAACAGCAGTTTTTAGCTCTTTCCACAAATTCTCGATTAGATTCATGTCTGGACTTTGAATTGACTATTCTAACACCTGGATACGTTTATTTGCGAACCATTCCATTGTAGATTTTGCTTTATGTTTTGGATCATTGTTTTGTTGGAAGAAAAATCTCTGACCCAGTCTCAGGTCTTTTGCTGACTCCAACAGATTTTTTTCCAGAATGCTCCTGTATTTGGCTTCATCCATCTTCCCATCAATTTTAACCACCTTCCCTTTCCCTGCTGAAGAAAAGCAGGCCCAAACCATGATGCGTCCACCACCATGTTTGACAGTGGGGATGGTGCTTTCAAGGTGATGAGCTGTGTTGCTTTTATGCCAAACATAACTTTTTGCATTGTGGCCAAAAAGCCCAGAGCACCTTCCTCCAAGTTTGGTGTCTCCCAGGTGGCTTGTGGCAAACTTTAAACAAGACTTTTTATGGCTATGCTTGAGAAATGTCTTGCTTTTTGCCATTCTTCCATAAAGGCCAGATTTGTGCAGTGTACGACTGATTGTTGTCCTAGGGACAGAATCTCCCACCTCAGCTGTAGATCTCTGCAGTTCATCAAGAGTGATCATGGGCCTCTTGGCTGATAAGTCTTCTTCTTGTTTGAGCTGAAAGTTTAGATGGACAACCAGGTCTTGGTAGATCGCTTTCACAGTGCTGCTTGAGATGTTTAAATTTTTTTGTATCCAAATTCGGCTTTAAACTTCTCCACAACAGCATTTCGGACCTACCTGGTGTGTTCCTTTATGATGCTCTCTGTGCTTTAAACAGAACTCGGAGACTATCACAAAGCAGGTACATTTATATGGAGACTTGATTACATACAGGTGGATTTTATTTATCAGTTATTTAGGTCAACATTCTTCTGAAGCGAATTTGCTGCACTGAAAGTAAAGGGGCCGAATAATTTAGCACACCCCACTTTTCAGTTTTTTATTTCTAAAAAAAGTTTCACATACATTTTGTTCCACTTCACGATTGTGTCCAACTTGTTGTTGATTCTTCACAAAAAAATTATAATTTTATATCTTTATGTTTGAAGCCTGAAATGTGGCAAAAGGTTGAAAAGTCAAGGGGGCCGAATACTTTTGCACGGCACTGTAGTTATGCATTTAAACTTACATCTCTTACAGTTCATTGTTGCATTCCCCACACAAACAGATTACATGTAAGAGTTAATTAATTGCATTCTGTAAGAGAATGTGTTCACTGGTAATAAAGCCTTATAAGATTTATGGATTCCTAATTGCTTTCTTGACCACCCATTAACTAAAAACATAGGCACAACATAAATCTTACCACTGCCCCGGGCTTATACCACATTGAAGTCATGCCTGTGGTGGTTGTCCTGTTATTTTTATCCCTGAAAGGTAGCAACCCTAATCAACTTTCACCTTCTTATCGTCACCTTCTTTCACACAACATTTTGAACTTTGTTTCTGGTCTGTGTATAGTAATTGCAGAGCTGTTAGTGAATCTATTGAGAAAAGTCATTTAATCAAAGGAAATTTTCAACACAAGTTATCTTTGGTTAGTGGCACACATTTTGTCAGACACACTAAAATTTGACTATTGGGCACATTATGCATATAATCCACAGTCCTCGTGTACTGTGCGGACATTAAATCAGATGGTAAAATTAAAAATAGCTCAAGTTTTTATGGATACAGGATTAGGTTTGAGCCTTACCATTAGTGTTAGCAAACATTCGTGGTAGAGCAAACATACACTAACAGGCCTCACTTAACTGTCCACAGGGGGACCAGTAACTGGACCAGCTCCCGCCAGGCATGGAGCTGAAATGTCAGCTGTTTTGCGTTTCGCTATTCGCATTCGCAGCTTGTGTAGGCTGCCCGCCTAAAGCCACACGTTAGCGAGCCCGCGCCTGACCGGCCAAGTGTGGTGCCCTTATTGCGGGAAAGGACACACATCCTCTCTGCATCGTGTGCATGGGCGCCAAACACGTTGAGGCTGAGCTGCTGCTTAGCTTGGGTTCCCGTGGCCCACACAGCTCTACCAGGCTGATCAGGAGAAGGACATGTATGATGAAAAGCTGCTAGGACCGCCTGCAGGCCCGAGAAAAAAGCTTTTTCCCATTCTCCTAGCATGCGCCAAACATGTACGTCATAACTGGAGAGAGCCTATGAACCTGAAACACGGCCTGTCCAGCCTAAAGGTCAATGGGATGGGGGAGCCGCCCACTGTGAAACCATCCATTGCGTAGCACCTCAATCCGTCGAGGTCAACTCGCACCACCCCGCTGACTCTTCCCATTAAAATAGCTTGCTTTACAGCCTCCATCCACCAGGCCTCTTAGTGGACCTTGTCCCTTGCTGTGAGAGCGCTCAACATTTCTTCCATCCTTTCCGCCTACCAGGCCAAGCTGTTGGAAGAAATAGGGAGGCTCTTGGAGAGGAACACCCCCTCTCCAGAACTGTGAAAGGAGATCCTGACGGCAAAAAAACACATCCTGCACAGCGCGCAGCAGGTCGTTCAGTCGTCTGGAAGTGCAATAGCGCTGTCGGTTGTCGGCAAAGTGCTCTGTGGCTGAATCTCTCGCGACTGCCCGACTTGGAGAAACACTGCATTGTGGGCACTCCGATAGAGCCAGGCCAGGCTCTATTTGGACCTGCTGTTGCCCTTATGCAGCAGCGGTGTGACGATAAAAAAAAGGAGGACAAGGTGTTCAAGTTGTGTCTGCCCAGATGCACAGTCACGCTGCCCATGCAGGTTCTGTGCTTCATCCAACCCTCGCAGCCCCACACGCAGCAGAGTCGGTCGAGATTTAAGGCTAAAACCCCGAGCAGAACTCCTGCACCTGCTAACAAAGGTTTGGGTACGGGGTGCTTTCTCTGCTACCGTGATAGCAAAACCCCAGAGCCACTGCGGCACTTTCAGACCAGAAATGCAATCGGCCGGCCTGAGGCCCGTGCCCCAGGAATTTCAGGTTTCTGAGTCGAATGGGCTGGCGGCAAGTGACCCGAGCCACCCTCCATCCAAGAGGGCAAAGCTCACCCAGGAGGGAGTTGCGACACCACACCCGCTCAATGGATACACCTTCAGTCCCGTGCCTTTGAGCCAGGAGCTGTGGCTGGCCCAACTCCACCTCTCGCTGTTTGCACAAACACCCATGTGGAGTACGCTTCGGCATATCAAAGTGCTACAGCCAGTCTGCACAAAACTTATACATGTGTATTAAAGGTTTTCACATTTACATTACATTTGGTCATTTAGCAGATGCTTTTAGTCAAAGAGACTTACAATTATCCCACTTAATAATTGCGACCCTAACACCGGTTTACATACAGAAGCCCTGGAGCAATGAGGGTTAAGGGCCTTGCTCAAGGACCCACAAGGGTAACTTCAGTGGACCTGGATTTGATACCACAATTTAGATTGCTAGCCCAACACCCTAACTACTGAGCTACCACTGCCTTGTAGGTGTTATTCACACAAAACACACTCAAACGTGAAATTCACAGCCCTCGCTTCGTCAGCTGCCCAGCCCGAAGCTCATTACCTGGCTACCCAGTCAGATGGCGCCATCACACAGGCTTTCCCGCCTGTGGCGCATTTCCTGGCTCAACCGCCAGAGATCACCAAATTTCCGGTTCATCAGCCTAGGGCGCGTCGTTCGGCTTATCCAACAGGGGTCACCAAATTCCAGGCTTGCCAGCCCAAGGCGCATTACCTGGTGAATCCGTCTAAGGCCGGCATTTCACGAGCCCTCGGGCCGACCGAGCAGGTACCTGGCTTTCCTGGCAGGGGCACCATTGCTCCACCACTGAGCGAGTGTCACAGCGTGCTTGCGTCTGTGTGATAATGACTGGGTTTTTCATCAAGACAATGCTGTAGTTTACAATGCCTGTCTGACAAAGGACTTCTTTGAGGAGAATAACATCACGTTTTTGGACCATCCTGCGAGTTCCCCTGATCTAAATCCAATTGCGGACATTTAGGGATGGATGGCAGGGGAAGTTTACAAAAACGGACATCAGTTTCATAAAGTGGATGCCCTTTGTAAAGCCATCTTCAACATTTATAGCAACGTTCGCACTCGCCTCCTGAAACTACTTGTATTAAGCATGCCTAAACGATTGTTTGAAGTGATCAAGAAGAATGGTGGAGCTAGACTCTAATCATACGCTTACCCTGCAATAGATAAAGATTTTGATGACAGCTTTGACTGCTGCAAAAAAAGCCATTTTGAAAGGCTGGTTTGGGTCTAATATAAATTTGATGGCTATTTGGCATTCTTATATTTTAGATATTTTTATTCTAGAACCTGCTACAGCAAGGTACCACAAAGCCAAATCACGAACAATCAAAAACTGGTCAGTTTTCATACTATTTTTTCTACGGACACTTGAAGCTTTGATCGGCAGCCCTTGAATGTGTTAGCAATGTATCTTTAACTGTATCTTTATCAGCAACCCCCCCCCCAAGTGTATGTTTTGTTTTGTCATTGGTTTGCCCTTTGTGTGTTCTTTCTTTTTCTTTACCCTGTTGATTATCATTGAAAAAAAGCAATAAAAATATATTAACAAAAATAAAATAAAATAAAAAGGTAACATAGTTACTTTATTTTAGTTGTAACATTGAAATAAAGGCTTTTTTCATGAGAGGACCCCTTTAAATTGACAACTTATTGCTTTCATGGAAATCCTCTAAACCACCCTCTATCTCAAAATGGAAAAAAATAGCTTATACTTTGAGGGAAAGCACTGAATCTTTTTTTTTTCCACACTCAAAAAAAAAATGATTCAGAGAAGTTGTTTAATTTAAATAATTAAATCATGTTTAACTAACTTTTAATAAATGTCATTGTTGATTTAAATTGTATTATTTAAGTAGAACTGATGTATTCCAACTTTATGTAAAATTTAATTTCACACAATGTTATTTAATTAAGTAAAATCAGCTGGCCTCGTGCACATGGGCAAATGTAACGTGATGACGTCACAGCATCGGAGGCAAAAGGATTTGGATTTCTCGGTTCCCTATTTCTTCCAGTCAGCTAATTTTATTGCCATCCATGTACACTCACCGGCCACTTTATTAGGTACACCTGTCCAACTGCTCGTTAACACTTAATTTCTAATCAGCCAATCACATGGCGGCAACTCAGTGCATTTAG
>JAOVVE010568696.1:0-11447 GCA_028565655.1 Hoplisoma axelrodi | reverse complement strand
TCAGCCAATCAGATTTAAGGACCGAAACTACCCGTTTTATAAAGAAAACTACAGTCGTCCCTCGCCACTTGGCGCTTCACTTTTTCGCAGCTTTAGTGCATCGCGGGTTTTTAAAAATATTAATGGGAAAAATAAATTGCGGGTTCTCGCTTTTTCAAGGGTTTGTTTTTTTCGGGACTTTCTCGGAAACGAAAACAGGCACCGCCCGTCTGAGACTACTCGCCTACATGAGATTGTGAACAACACACGATTAATTGCTTGTTGGAGAAGTGACCAACCAGAGAGTGCTGCTTTGTATCCCAGCGCCTTATTGGCTCAGTACAATGGCGCGTTGTTTACTTTTGGTCTGTGCGCAGCTTCGTCATCTCTGCGCCTGTGTAGTGATTTTTTCATGGTTTTCGGTAAAGACTGAATATATTTTAAGCCCTACCATGCCACTCAAACGTTATAAGGCTTCTGGCATCGAGCCTAAGCGTAAGCACCACAGTTGGCCACCATTACGGAAAAAATGAATCTACGGTACGCTTCATAAAGAAGGAGGAGAAGAATATCATGGCAACTGCAAATTTTACAGTACAGTAAGTGTAAAGGTACATGCATGCACAGAATTGTGTGGGAATGGTTATTAATTGAATGGAAAATGTTTATGTAGCATAAAAAGGGGGAGGGTTTGTAAAGCCTTTGAATAATGTATAAATACTTAAATAAATATAGCGTCCCTACTTTGCGGATTTTTGTTTACTGCGGGTGGACCTGTAACATAACACCCGTAATCAATGAGGACACACTGTACAGCAGCTGCACTTAAACCCCATCACCACATCAGTGTCACTGCAAAACTGACAAACAATACACCACCCAAATTATACCTGTTCTCTGTTGGTCCTAACCAAAAGAGGACAGAGAACCAACAGAAGACTAACAAAAAAAGAAAACAGATGAACTACAGTCTGTAATTGTAAAACTACAAAGACCATCTATTTGGTAAGTAGTACAATTTATGAATGGTACTTATATGTATTTATAAAACCGGTTGTTCCGGTCCTTAAATCTGATTGGCTGAGCCGCTTGTCTAGCCATGACATTATACACAAAAACCCACACCTCTGATCGTTTACATTTGTATAAATGCGCAATATAAAATCTATCATTTTTTTTATTTTTTTATTTTCCTTTATTGAATCACATAGCAATACAGTAAGAGTTTACATGTAACATTTTAAGTCAGACTATTTGAGTGATTCATTTTGTACAATATTAATAATAATAATAATAATAATAATAATAATAATAATAAAAAGAAATGAAAACTCACACCTTCAAATCCCTTTTCAATTAACAAAAATTAAAAACAGCAACATTAAATAAAATAAATTAAACTTAGAACTTGGGGTGCTACTGCAGGTAAATTAAACAACCAAAATGACTTATGATATCACTAATACAAGGAAAAGGGGTAACTAGCAAATTTAAATAAAAGCTGGGCATCTCGCAGTGATATAGTTTTTCCACCTCCCCCAAATTCTCTCAAATACCTCACTGCGGAGCCTAACGGAGAAGGTTATTCTTTCCATAACAAAAATACCATATATTATGTCATACCAATTCTCAATGGATGGTACTTCAGGTTTAAGCCATTTCTTGGTCACTGCTTTCCTTGCTGCCACACTCAGCATTCCAAACAAACACTTTGTCTGTGCGTCTGCTGGTACTGAATGTAGAAGCCCAAACAGCAGCTCTCTCCAATTAAAAGTAATTTCTGGCCCGAATATGTTAACTAATTCTTTCCAAATTTGGTTCCAAAAGGGCTTAATCTTTGGACAAGCCCAGAACAGGTGATAATGATTGGCTTCCTGAGAGCCACAATTCCTCCAGCAGTTAGATGAGCCTGAGTGGTGGGCCGACTGAATGGGTGTAATAAAGTATCTAATAAGGCTCTTCCATCCAAACACTCTCCATGATATTGAGCTTGTTATTTTCCATTGAAATTCACAGTATTTGGTCCATTCCTCATCTAAAATACTACTACTAGAGTCTCTTTCCCATTTATTTTTAATGTAAAAAGTGTTTGTTATTTTACCCTCTTGGAGGCCCCTGTATAACCTAGAGATTACCTTATACCCCAAATCCGCTTTATATGCACCCATAAATATGTTTAGTAAATTGTTTGTAAACGCTTTCTTGATTTCTCTCATATTACTGTTTATATGATGGCGTAACTGAAGAAACCTGTAGAATTCACTATTCTTCAATCCATGTAGACTTGTTAGAGTTTGGAAACTATTCAGTGTATGATTGTTAAAAAATGTGCAGTATGAAGTTAGACCCTGTTTAGTCCAACCCTTAAAGGTCACATCCAACTGATTTGGAGCAAAGTCCAGGTCATAGGCGCACCATCTCAATATCTTCACCTCTTCATGTAAGCCCCCCTTGAAGATAACCTTTAGCCATATTCTCAGATTAACATTAATTATTTTATTCCCCATATCAATAATTTTTTTAACCTGTCTTTTGTCTCCTAATTGTGCCTGAATTGGAATTTCCCTGGTTAATTTCTCCTCAATTTCCTTCCATCTTGCCTGGTAATCAGGTTTGCACCAACAAAATATGTGCCTCAACTGAGAGGCTATGAAATAATCTTTGAGGCATGGAAGTGCCAACCCTCCTTTGTCTTTTGCCAGCTGTAGAGTTTGAAACTTTATTCTTGGTTTTCTCCCTTGCCAAATGTACCGTGATATTAATTTATCCCATTCATTGAACTGTTTGTCATTTATTTCAATTGGAAGAGATTGAAACAAGTATAAAAGCCTAGGCAAAATATTCATTTTGATAGATTCAATTCGTGACTCAAAACTTAGCATTGGAGTAAAATTCCATCTCTGTAAGTCTTCTTTTAATTTTTTGTTTAAATAATCATAATTTAGTGCATATAATTTTGATGTATCTTTTGGGATGTTAACGCCTAAGTATTTTATATAATCTAGATTCCAATTCAAACGGATTTTAGAGTGTATAGTCTGGCTAGGCTTATAGTTAAAACTTAGTATTTGAGTTTTTGGAATGTTTAATTTATAACCGGAAATGGACCCAAAAGCTTCCAACGTTGATAATAAATGTGGGATTGAGCTTTCTGGGTTTGATAGATATATTAAGATGTCATCTGCAAATAATGAGATTTTATGTTGTTGGCCAAACATTTCTATACCTGTAACATTTGCATCTTGAATAATACGCTGACTTAATGCTTCAATGAATAGAGCAAACAATAGTGGGCTAATTGGACAACCTTGTCTAGATCCTCTCTCCAAATTAAACGAATTCGATATACTTCCATTAATTTTTACTCTTGCCCTTGGATCCTCGTATAATGCTTGAATTGTGTTAATAAAGGTCTGGTGGAATCCAAATCTTTGTAATATTTCATATAAAAACACCCAATTGACCCGATCAAAGGCCTTTTCTGCGTCAAGACCCAAGAGAACTGCCTGAAGTTTTTTATCTGAAATATGCTCAATTATATGTAGTGTTCGACGAATATTGTCCTGGGTTTGCCTTTGGAGAATAAAGCCTGTCTGATCTAGACTTATTATTTGGGGTATAACTTTTTCGGTTCTTTTTGCCAGGATATGAGTAAAAATTTTGTAGTCTTGATTAAGTACGCTAATAGGCCGATAGTTACCACATTCCAGTTTATCTTTACCTTCCTTTGGTAACAGAGAGATCACTGCTTCTCTCCAAGATGACGGTGTTATACCAGTCTTAAGTACATGGTTGAATACGGCCTTCATTACTGGGATCAGTTGGTCCTTCATTTCCTTGTACCACTCAGACGGAAACCCATCTGGTCCCGGTGCCTTATTGGGTTTCAAATTTGATATTGCTTTTATAATTTCTTCTTCAGTTATTTCTTTAATTAGGTCTTCATTTTGTTGGCTTCCCACTTTGGGCAACTGAATCGTTTCAAAAAAGGCCCCTATCTTTGTTTTATCTATTTTAGGTTGTGTATATAGATTTTTGTAAAAAGTTTCAAATGACTGTTGTATGTTTTTTTGTTTACAGTGTATTAAGTTTGTTGAAGGGTCTTTGATTTTGTATATTATATTCTCTGCTTGTTGTTTTTTTAATCTGTACGCAAGCAGTTTAGTTGATTTACCTCCTGCTTCATAGTATCTTTGTTTAAGAAAAATCATCTTTTTTTTAATATCATTTGTGTAAATCTCATTTAATTCGTTTCTTTTCTTATCCAGTTCCATTTTTGTTTTTCGGTTAAGTGTATTTTTATGAGCCTTCTCTAATAATTTTAATTCTGTTTGTAACCGGTCCATTCTGTCTTTTTTCAGCTTTTTTAAGTTTGAGCAATACCCTATAATTTTCCCCCTGAGAACTGCTTTGCCGGCATCCCAGAGAATTAACGGGGACACTTCCCCGTTGTCATTCAGAGCAAGATAATCCTTAATATCCATCTGTAGTTGCTGCCTCATTTGGTTCAGAATACCTGTATTTAGTCTCCAAATAGTGTTCCTTTCTTCACGACCTAGTACCAAATCAACCGAAACTGGGCTATGATCTGACAAGTCAATAGTTCCAATCTGGCAGTCCAATATCCGAGTTAAATCCTTCTGGTACATAAAGAAGTAATCAAGTCTTGAATAGACAGAATGCGGGTGAGAGAAAAATGTGTAGTCTCTTTTTTTCGGGTTCAGTTCTCTCCATATATCTAATAGTCCCACTTCCTTCATCATGAATTTTATAAATTTTATTACTTTCTTCCCTCCTGAATATAGAGGTTTTGATGTGTCTAGAGTCGGGTGAAGTCGTACATTGAAATCTCCCCCACATATTAAAACTCCCTGTGATTCCTGGATTAACATTTCAAAAATATGTTTATAGAAATTCAAATCCGATTCTGGAGGGGCATAAACATTCAGAAAAGTGACTAACACTCCCCGTAGATACCCCCTGACTAATACAAATCTCCCCTCAATGTCCTTTTTAACAACCGTATGTTCAAATTTCAATTTGCTAGAGATTAAGATTGCTACACCTCTTCTATTACCTTGTCTGCAGGATGATGAATACAAAGTATATCTCCATCGTTTAAGCTTCTCATGTTCTAAAGCTGATAGATGGGTCTCTTGTAGTAGAGCAACTTCTACTCCCTCCCTCTTTAATTTAGCTAAAACCTTCCCCCTTTTAATTGGATTTCCCAAACCATTTACATTATATGTGATTATTTTAACTGACATAGTATTTTGTGTATTTGTATGTCTCTAAATTTCTATCCATAAGTCGTGTCTGGCACCCCCAAACTACCAAGAACTGTAGCATGAACACAAACATTAAACAATAACCAAAAAATAAACAATTACAAGTGACTTCCAAGATGTAGGCCACTCTTGTAGCCTTGTGGCTCTGGTGGAATATGAGCATAGAGGGGGGCTCCCTTTCCCCCAACATTGAAAAGGGGCCCTCTACAGCTTTTAAGCTGATACTTGGGTCTATACCGTCTTAAGTGTCCCGACTTCAAAAGTATCCTTTACACGCCCTTTATGTAGAACCCGTGAAAAAATTAGCCTTATTAACAGGCAGGTCATAAAGCTGGGACCAGTCCACTCAAATAACCAAACACATCTTGCTCAATTTTAAAATAAATAGAGGCAATTAAGTGTGGATTTTGAGAACATGAAACTACTTATCAGCCTCATCTTCTGAACGCCTGAAGCCGCTCGCTGTAACTCCGCGCCGCACCTGCCTTCCTCCGGTCCCCCCGCCTCCCGCTGGATCGCCAGGTCAGTTTGTGGATCTGGTCCAAAAGCGAGTTTGGGCTTTTCAGAACTGACACCTGTATACCTCTCTCTGCCATATCCGCCGTTGCCTCCTCGGCCGAGTTGTAGATCACAGTGCCGTCCTTGTAGAATACCCTCATCCTGGCCGGGAATGGAGTTTGGAATCTGATGTTTCTTTCTTTAAGCGCGGTTTTCGCCTCGGCGTAATCCCTCCGCTTCCTTAACAGCTCCGGAGCGTAGTCATGGTCCAGGTTCACCCTCCTTCCTTGATATTCGAATCCCTTTTTCTGCCACGCTTTCTTTAGCAGTTCTTCCTTCGTTCTGAAACTGGCGAACTTGACCACTATTGACCTTGGGGGAGCTTCGTTCGGAGGTTTTGGTGCGAGCGCCCGGTGCGCTCTCTCTAGCCGCAGCGCGGAGGACGCGGGGAGCTCCAGGCCGCTTATCAACAGTTCCTCCACAAAAGCTATCACGGATGCCGAGCTATCTTCTGCTCCTTCCTTCACCCCGTGTATTCTCACATTGTCACGTCGGGAGCGTCCCTCCAGGTCAGTCAACTTAGCGTCTATTTGAACTTGGAGCTTCACCAGTTCTGTCAGAATTTCATCCGAGGACTGAATTCGAGTCTCGGTTGTGCCAATTCGCTCCTCCGCTTCGTCCATTCTCTCGCTTATTTTGTTAATATCGTCTTTTATACCTTTTATTTGCTGAGCAAAGTCTTTTCTGAATTCTCGAAGCTCTTTCAGAACTAAACTCAGGCTGGCCTCGCCTGGCTCCGAGTCAGCGTTAGGTTGTAATCCGGCCTCCATGTTGCTACTTGCTTGTGTGGACTGGCGTTCCTCGTTTTCTTCTTTATCCTTTGCTTGTGCAAGGGCTTTCTTTCCTATTTTGGGCATATTGCAAGCCCGCTATATTTATGTTCACTTTAATCCGCTCACAATTTTAATTCGAGTTGTTTCGGGCTATCTTTGTTTTTAATTGTCGGGAGCAAGTGTTCTACGATGCCATCGCCTCGGCAGCTAGACCGGAAGTCCGAAAAGGTGGATTTCTAAGATAACTTCCTAGCTGCATGAATTGCCAGTACACTTTTTTTACAGTCAAGGAAGAGTATATACACCTGGCTCTGTTTTCCTGGATTCTTAACTCAACGCATATGATGCTCATAAAAATCACTTTTCCATGTCATTAGAATCCCACACTGCAATTCCTTACCTAACCACAGGGCTCACCACCCAGACCTAATTTTATTATCTTAATGTATTTTTTTTCCCAGGTAAATGCAATTAACACCACCATTCTTACTGTTATTGACTGTTGTTCTCACAGTGTTATTATTATTTTTTTACCATAACTGTTCTTCCCTTTGCATTTTTACCACAAAATTGCAGAATATCTTAATATCATTAAGGACACCATAAAGAAATCCTGTCTAATCATGATCTGCAATTTAATTTATAGTTATAAGCACCTTTTTGGTTCCTTACCTAGAGCTCCACCGACAGACAAATGGATAAGTGAGTGTACCAATCTATATTTGTGTGATTTCCATTATTTGTGTTTAATAATCAATCTGATTGGTTTTGTCAGCCACTATAGGCTGCTCTTCCTGGAATACAAACCTTTTTCTGCCTTATTGGACCCTATTTTCTCTAATGCTTTTGGGCTGGATGCTTGAATCATAGCTTCACTGGTACTATAATTTTTGAGCTGCACAAAAGCTACATCTGCTACATTTCCTGTCACCAATAATAAATACTATTTCAGAGACCAGGTTTAGCTTAGAATATCTAATAATGTACAGTGGCTTGCAAAATATTCATCCCCCTTGAACTTTTCCATATTTTGTCACATTACAACTAAGACCAAGAAAGACCAAGCCAATTGTAAAGTGGAAAGGAAATAAGGCATAATTCAAATTATTTTTTGCAAATAAAAATTTTTAAAAGTATTAAAAGTATTTAGTCCTCCTTTCTCTGAGTGCAACCAATTGCATTTAGAAGTTGCCTGATGACTACTAATGACTAAAAAGAGTCCATCAGTGTGTAATATAATCTCAGTACAAATACAGCTGCTTTGTGATGCCTCAGAGGTTGGTTTCAGAAAATATTGGGGAGTTCATAAACAATCTACATTTTTACAAACAAACAAACAAATATTTCTGTTCCTAAATGGGCAAAGCTGGTGAAGACATACCCCAAAAGACTTGGAGCTGTAAATGCAGCAAAGTATTGAATCAGGGGGGCTGAATACTTTTGCACACCGCACTTTTCATTTTTTCACTTGTAAAAAATGTTCTGAATCATGCATAATTTCCTTTACACTTCACAATTGTATACCACATTGCGTTGGCATTTCACAGTAAATTTAAATGAAATGTACTTATGTTTGTGTTTGTAATGTGACAAAATACGGAAAAGTTCAAGGGGTTTGAATACTTTTGCAATCCACTATATTTAGTTCACAGAAGGACCATAGTCTGTTACCATAGAATTACACAATGTACCTTTACATAAGTATAGCTTGTTTAGACTTTTAGTATATATATAAAAAATATATATATTAATTTCCACATGCATATATAAATTAATCAGCACATCCTTGATCACATTAAAACAACCCAAATGACAGCAAAATAAATAATTTCAAAATTTTAATAAATTATTTGTTGGCATGAAAAGTGTTATCTTAACAAACTGATAAAGAAGGCAATACTAAATCATATTTGCTCATCATAAAATAACAAAAACAAATATTTTTTACACTTATTTCCCTCTGAATTAAATCCTAAAGTAATCTTAGAGATGTTTTTCTTAAATACTTTTCCTAATGGAATAGTATTATGTGATTGCATTTGTAACATATTTTTAATTAAAAGTTATTGCAAATAATTTAAAATAAATCTCTCACCATCTCCCACCAATTGTAGCAATGCAAGATCTAATGGTCGCTTCCAGCGAGAATTCTTGTGAAGAGCGATGCCATATCCTGTTGTGGCAAACACCTTCCCAGAACCAATGGTCATTACTTTACAGCCCTCATCTTTTCGTGCCATATAGTTTAGCACAGCTGCATCATAGATAAATGCATCTAGTTTGCTGTAAAAAAGAAGAGAAGAAATGAATAGAAGAGGAAAAGATGGTGTAAACACAGATGAGACCTTGAATGCTTGAAACTTAATACTTAATGATTACATTGACATACTGACAAACAAGCTTAGAAAATAAAGAGGGAGACTTTAAGTAAAAAAGAGAGATAATGAGCCCAAATTAAACATCTCATCAATAATCATAGAGAAAACTCTGCTGGACATGTTACAAAAGTTAACAAAAATAAGAAGAGACTGCGGTTTTACCAATATGCAAATTCTCTTTCAAACACAGATGTGGTCTAATACATATTCATTCCTCAAGTATGCATAATGCATTAGCTTGAGCTTTAGATGACAGTTTTGAATGCTGACCCAAGCAATCCGTATTCTGTACTACAGAGACCCTGATGTTCTACAAAGGTTGTTATCATCAGTTTGCCCATATAAAAATGAATTACTGTACACCCTCAATGAAGTGATAAAAATGTATAACTGATTACTTGCTCACCAAAGGCCCACAAGAGTTGTTGTCAACTGACTACTGGTGGTTGTATAATAAAATAATCACAAAGGAGTATAATATCAAAATATAATTGTACAAAAAAGGGCAAATGTGGCTACAGCACATGCTGACCTTTTAAGCTGATGGCCAAAGAACAGAAACAAGTGTAACATTCAAACCACTTGTTCTCACCTTCATATAACTTTTTGTAACTTAAACCCTGTTTATAGTATAATTCCATTAATAAAGGTGCTACACAGTACATGTGCACACTGTTACACTGTCATGTGAAACAACTAGATACAGTAGTAGTCCAAAATACTTATAATAACTTTTATTTTTATAAATGCAAATATACCAGAAATAACTATCCAACATTAAAACATTAACAAAATGTATTAGTTTATTTAAAAAAAGGAAACAATAATTAAAAGATAAAACAAACTAAAATTCAGCATAACCATACACTTAATTCTAGTGTTATTTAATAACCTTATATTTATAACTAGTGTTTCTGAAAAACTGAAATTTGACATCTGTTTTACATGTGGTTAACCAATTTCTGGCCCTTCTGAACAGGAATTCCAGTCCCAGTTTGAAAGTTCTTTATGGGTTTAGAATTAAGGAGTTATGATGTCCACTCTATTGCCGTAATTCTGTTAGTCTAGAACCTAGAACTTAGATGCTGTTTACTTACTGATTATTTTGGGCCATTTTATTGTTGAAACACCTATCACAAAATAATTTACTTTTCAGCATAAGGGAACATGATCTTGTCAGGTTTTTTGAACTGATGCTTTATCTTCATGTGTGGTAAGTCATCTTCTGATTGAAGCAGTACTCAATGGTAACTTCAAATCTTTTTTCTTTTTTTTTTTTTCCGATGATGATCATTGGCTGAGCCTTTGCCATTTTGATTAACTGGAACAGTAGTTTTATGCTTCCTTTTACATCTTTGAGGTTTGGTTGCCACTTCCAGGCATGTAAGATCATTGCAGTTAAGCAGCATATAATTTGTTGCACTTCTCTGTATTTTCCCCTTTCAATCAACCTTGTAATAAGGTATTTTCTTCATTAGTGAAAAGTCTGGAATGACCATTTACATTTTTTTCAGATGAAAATGTACTATAAACAGCTGTGTAACATTTACTATTGTAAGTATACTACACTTAGTCCTATGCTGTGATAAGATATTAGAGGAGTTGTTCTGCCAAAAAAAAGCTTAACAGAAAGTTCTGGTTTGCACTAATTTGTACTGCAAATATTTTAACAATTGGTAAAAGACTGCCTTTGTCATCAGCAACGAAGATATTGTGTAACATTCAGTACTTTTTGGTAAAAATAAACCACAGTACCACCTCAAAAATAAAAACATGGCCTTGCTTTTAAAAAAACGGTGTTTCCTTGTTTGGACTGTTCCCATATTTTCCCTGTGATATCAGTAGGAAAACCTAAAAAATATGTTGGCACTTTTTGTTTGTTTGCATCTATGTGCATTATGAGAGAAAGAGACATGTGACTCTTCCGACTTTATATGCCACGACAGCCTACGTTTCCAAGTCCCTCTTCACCAGTCAAAATGCCAAATCGATGCATCAAGCCCTGTGTGCACTGCAAGCTGCCGGGTAAGCTGGGTCCTGCCAACACGCCCTCTCACATGTGTAACATGCCACTGATGCCAAAGTTGAGAAGTAGGTAGAAAAAAGGCAGGAAAAAAAAAGTCATCATTACTAAATTAGTGTTACCAATTGCTATACCCTCCTAGACGGCTGCGTATAAACCGCGCAGCTGAAGCGCACTAAAGCGCCGAATGGAGCCTGGACACCAAGGTAGCAAACAGACAGCTTTATTTAAACAGACAGGCAGGGTATACGGTGAGGTAACTTAAATGACAAGGTGCAAGGAGTGATGAGAGAACATGAACTAAATACAAAACAGACATCACGTGCACAAACCAAGAACCAATAAACCAGTGTTAATTTCGTTGACGAAAAATTTTCGTCATAGTTTTTGTCAACGAAGCTTTTTTTCATGACAAAAACGAGACGAAAACTAAATATTAACTACATAA